>BPLR01012856.1:0-26954 GCA_021605095.1 Caerostris extrusa | reverse complement strand
CCACTACCCTAATGCACAAATTTAGTCATGTTGTTACTGACCACGATTCAAGCATACAAGAGAATTTATACTATTGACTTCTTCAATTGTAGGTTCTCTGTTAAATTTCTCGTATTTCGACAGTTAAATACTCACATAGTTAGTAGGTTCCCCAATGTTCACACTTTCGGCATTTTCATCAACACAAATATCACCGGGATGGGCGTATCCCCTGTTAGGCTAGAAAGAGTATTAACAATTATTTGAAGTTAGTTACATAATATTATAGTTAGAAACAATTGATACCTTGAGAAACATTAACTGGAGATAGAACATAATTAAATTCAACAAATTAATTTAACTTGATATATTGGAAATACAAATGTTTTTCATCTAAAATATTCTATAAAGCATAATATGAAATTGAATATAAATCTTAACCATATTTTATTACGTATTTTCAGTTAGGATTGCACTAGAGTAAAAAAAATAATTATTTTTTTATGAGAATGGAAAAATCCCATCATGTTCCTCTGGTTTCTTGTCGTTATATAAAAATAAATTTTTTTAGGATTTCATCTGTGTTCTTTGTGTTACTTTTTATACGACGAACAAGCTACCAATGGTTGATAAATGTACGACACTTCCTCCCGGAATTTCTGTGTTGTAATGTGGAAAACCCAGACAAAAAACTTCTACCAAGCAGCTATTAAATCGATGCTAGACGCTTTACGTACATCGTTACAGCCGCCATCGAAACTTACCCTTTTTTATGACTTCTATGGACATCGCCCTAGGTTTTCATCCCTTCAGGGAGAACAACTTACATGGATGTGTAAGCGTGTCACGACGTCGGGGAGACCTAGTGATATTTTCCTTCACTCTTTTTTCAATTCCTTCTATTAGCTCACACTCTCCCTATATATATCTTGTTCAAATTTTCAATCGTTCATAAAATATTTTTTTTATTCATCCACTCAAGTTCCAATACATTTTTTTTGAACTTTTTAGTGGATGACACTTCATATTAATACAGTTTCTTCAAATATTAATTCAGTAATTAAATTTAATTAATTAATTATATTTTTTTAGATTTAAGTTGTATATATCTACCAATAGATACTAAATAAACTAAAAAAAAAATGAATGAAAATTATTTATAAAGGACTTTCTGTAATATAGTGAAAAAAATAGGAAGTGAGTTTAAAAGTTTTTTTTATATTATTTGTTTCTTCTTTTTTTCTTTCCATAACAAGGTCTAGAATACAGACCTCACTATTATATGTGCCATTCCTCTCATCATCCTCATACGTTTGCCATAGTTTTTGTCTGATTTCATGTTTTGTGCTCACTCTTTCCTTTTCGTCTTGCAATTTAAATTTTAATATTTTACCATTTATATCTGGTTTCATTTTTACCTTCTGCACATATGAACATTATTTCTCTTTGAATGTTTTACGAATTTTAAAAAATACCGTTGTTTGGCGCAGCATCGCCACATCTCAGCCCTTGTGCCACTAAACCCCACCACCAACTAAGCAACCCGAGGTGTTTAACCTGAGCCAAAGGAAATTTTTTTTCTATGTTATCATTCTGTGTCATCAATATTTATTTTAAATATTTATTTTTATTAAATTGAGGGAAATTAATTTTTAAAAAATGATACAAAATTATTTTTTTTTAAATTAATACTTATTTTATTTAAAAAATTTTTTTACAAAGATTGTTTAAATGCCATCTATAATTTCAAACTGACCACTTATTTATTGCCCATATGTTGCGAAAGTTGTTTAAAAAAATGACCTTTTTAACATAGGAAAATTCCTATAAAATTCCTTACATTTTTTTGGGTTTCTTCATTAAATTTTGTTGTAATAGATATTTTATAAAAACAACAGCTCTGTTTATGCACACAAAATACAAAGTGAAGGAAAAAAAGTGAAGTTAGAAATTTGCGTATAATTTTCTGTGTTCTATGCAACGAGGTTTATATTAATTTTTGTTTTTCTAAAGCTTTATATTAAAACTTTATTAAAAACAACACACAAATTATTTGTATTTGATCATTTTTCATTTCCCTTTCTCAATTTTTGAAATCAATTAGTTTTTACTGATTTTTAATAGCTGTATTTTTTTACACTATAAATTCTTGCTTTTCTTTTAGTATCTGAGTCGATAATCGTATACAAAAAATATTCGTAAGTAGAATATCTTAGAGATCTTATAAACTCAATTCCACACGTTATTTTGGTCATACGAAAATTCTCATTTTGGTCTAAAGAAAAAAAAAATCTATGACTGTTAGTTTACTGTTCTATATTAAATTAATTATTTATACTAATTAGAACACTCACCCATCCAGGGAATACCACCAAAACGTCCCTGATGCTTCTAATTTTTGAAGCTTAGGAGGGCAGGATTTAGCTAAACCTTCTTCTGCCTATAAGGAATACAAAAAAATCAGTTTAAATTACCTGCAGATTACAACACTTTGAACCAATCGAGACCATTGATTCCCACTAGAGGATTAATCTATGAGATAATGGTTACACACATTGTCAAAATTTATATTGAGGTCTTCGTTTCTAAATGCAGAGACAAAGAAAAGTCAACTATAGGATTCGAACTCCACTACCCTTCTGCGCAAAATCTGGGCATGTTGTTACTGTACCACGCTTGAAGCATATAAAAGATTTTTAAAATGCCAGCACTTTAAATTATAGTTCTCTATTAATTTTTTTTTTAGAAATTTAAAAAGAAACTATTAGAGAATTTAACAAATTCTCTAATAGTTTCTATATTTCTTTTATTTAACTCGCTTAAAATATAGCAGTTCAATACTCACAGGTAAGTTGGCCCTATCGGTGCTGACTTCTTCGTTGATTTGATCATCAGACGCAGAACTGGATTCTCTATTTGGCTAGAAGGAGTACAAACAATTAGAATTTAAACTATTAGAAAATTAGAACAACAATTAGAACTTTTTGAAATTTAAAAACTATTAAGAATTTCTCCAAATTCTCTAATAGTTTTCTTTAAATTCTTTTTATTTAACTCGCTTAAAATATAGCAGTTCAATACTCACAGAGTAAGTTGGCCTATCAGTGTTGACTTCTTCGTTGATTTTATCATCAGACACAGAACTGGATTCTCCCTATTTGGCTAGAAGGAGTACAAAAAATTATTTAAAAAGTTAGTTACAAAATATTATAGCAACAACAATCATACCAATTAGAGGCAGAACATAATTCAATTAAAAATCAAAAATTTAATTTGACAAATTTTAAATAAAAATGTATTTTCATCTCAAATATACTTAAAACTAATATGAAAAACCATATAAACCATAATTCTATCTCATTATATATTTTCAATGATGATTCCCTAAGACTAGATAAAAATGTTTTTATTGAAATGGAAAAATTCTTTTTAATGTTCGTCAGGCTCCTTGCTGATATATTATAAATATAATATTTCTTTCTGAAATCCTTCTGTATGCCTTGGATATAATGAAATATATACCATGAACATCTACCAATGGTTGAGGAACGTAGGATGATACATCTTCTCCCACCATTCTGTGAGATAATGTGTAAAACCAAGAAGATTAAAAATTAATTTTTCTTACTTTTTGAAATCAGTTATTTTTATTTTTTATAGTAGTTCAAGATTTATACTATTATTTTTGCTTTTTTTCTTAGTTCTCGGAGTAAATAATCGTTACTAAGAGACATTTGAAGAGTTCCCATAAAATAAATTAGAGTATAGTTTTTATCACCTTGCGAATTTGTCTAGGAAAGAAAACAAGTAATACAAAAAATTTTAAGTCAATTCCTCTTTTTTTTTCATATATTTCCGAAAGTCCTTTACAAAAATATTTTCATTAATTTTTTTCAAGTTTATGTGGCGCCATCTATTGGTAGATACATGCAACTTAAATCTAAAAAAAACTAAAATTAATTAATTTAATTTAATTACTGAATTACTATTTGAAAAAATGTATTAACATCAAGTGTCATCCACTACAAGTTAAAAAAAAAATGTATTTGAACTTGAGTGGATGAATAAAAAAGTATTTTATTAACGATTGAAAATTTGAACAAGATATATATAGGAGAGTGTAAGCTAATAGAAGGAATTGAAAAAAGGAGGGTCTGTTAATTTACTGTTTTTAATATGTCTCGCGTATTAGAGAATTAAAATGCTTACCTTTCTAGGAACGTCTACCAAATTCTTTGCTCTTCTTCCAGAGTTATACTTGATGTGGGGTTCAGCATATCCTCTTTCTGCGGTAGGTGGGATGTAGGCAGGGTAGTGCTATAGTTAGAGTGGGATAAAATTGAAATCATAAATTTATTTCGATAAGCTGAATAGACAAATGTGTTTTCATTACAAATATATTTAAATATAACATGAAAAATTAATATAAAGAATATAAGGAAACTAGGGGCTTGATGGCCGAGTGGCTGGCGCTCGGTTCCAGGTTTCGGGTTCGATTCCATGGATTTTGTAGTGGTTCGGAATACACTTTAAACAGCAGGTCCCGGTCTTATATGATCGTAGAGCGTTGTGGGAATACAGTTACTCGCGTTCGTAGCTATCTTCAAGCTACACATGCCCTATGAGTAGTGCTAAATGAGTAACAGCGGTGCAGCCCTTTTTAATGACATACAATATTAACTGTCTTGTATTGCCAGCTACTTAAAAAATATAATGAAACTTCATAACACTGATGATTCACCACAAGTAAGTTAAATAATGTTTTAATATTATGGATAAGCCGGTCGATTAGTGTGTATTATAATTATGCACAGTATTTAATATAAAAAAAATATTTTTCTGGTTTACATTGATGGGCAATAACTTGTTCACAAGTCGCACCAAGTATTACATTGATAATAATTTTTTTTAAAAATGTAAAAAATCAAGGAAAATTTTTGAGTTTAAACAAATTTTTTTCTTTCTGATATCACACTAGTATTATATAATTTAAATTTGTCTGGTAAATTATGAAAGTAATTTTTGTAACAATATATTAATACAAAGTTTTTATTTTTTTAGCTACCAATTGGAAATACTACTGTACCCAAAATGTGAGACCAATTATTTGTTCTTTTTTAATTAAATGAAAAGGAACTTTAAATATTAATTTTTGACAGAAATTATAAAATATTTGTTAACTAATGATATTCAGATTTAAAGGCATATACTACTGTGCCCAAAAGTAAGACCAATTTTTGTATTTTTCAAAAATTCTTTATTTATTCTTCCAAATTTTATTTCATCGCCTTCAAAGTAATCCCCCTCCGTACACAATGTACTTGTGCCAACTTTTTTTCAATCCTCAATGCATGCTAAAAAGTCATCGGTTTGGTTAAATTGTAAAAATTGGTCCTACTTTTTTGACACTGTAGTACAAATATGTTTTCATCTCAAATATCCTTAAAAATAACATGTGAATCAATATAAATAATAATCTTATCTTTATATATATTTTCAATAATGATTCCCCAAGAGCAGATTAAATAAATGTTTCTTTGAAAAATGGGAAAAAACCTTTAAGGTTCCTCAAGATTCTTGCCGATAGTTAATAAAAGTAATTTTTTTCTAGGCTACATCTGAATGCCTTTTGTTTATACCTAGAAAAGCATACCAATGGTTGATAAATATAGGGCACTTCCTCTACTCCTTTCTGCGTGATGATGTGTAAAACCAACACAAATCCTACCAGTCAACTATTATATGATGCGAGCAGTTTTCTTCAGTCTTCAGAACCGCCATCGAGTCTTCTTGCTTCTGAAGAATATGACTGCAACGGGCGTTTTTAACCTGAGCCATCCTACACTCTATTTGCAGACATGTACACTAGACTACTAGTCCGTCGAAGAATCATAAAAAACCAGTACATTATGCTGATCAATGAAATATGGAGTATTTTTTGATGTTAACGTAATATATTTTTATCTGATAGCACAAGATTGGAGCATGATATAGTTCTCTTTAACTGTCAAATTCTGCAAATTAATTCTTTTAATGGATAATTCAATATAGCAATATTCCAAAATAGTATAGCTCCAGAATTTAAGGTGTATTCAGATTAGTATGCTTTACTGCCCTTATTCTGTAAGTAATGTGACCAATTTTTTTAAAAAAGAGATTAATATGCATATTTTCATGAGAATGCATTTTTGAGCTGTGAATTAAGAAAATAGTTTTGAAATTTCATTTCCCTTTTTTTAATTTTTGAAATCATTTAGCTTTTATTCATTTTATAGAAGTTCAGTATTTTAAACTATCATTTCTTTCTTTTTTACATAACTCAAGTAAATAATAGTAAATAAGGGACATTTCAAAAGTTCTCAAAAAATTAATTCAAATTATAGTATTTATCTCTCTCCGAATTTGCCCAGGAACAATAAAAAACTGAGTCACTGTTCATTTACTGTACATATGAAATACTCACCATTTCAGGATAACTAAGCAAATTAGCCCCTCCTCGTCCCGAATTATACAGGAATCGGGGTCTTCCAAATCCTCTTTCAAACTGGGAGGAATAGGAACCATAATATGAAATTAACCATATGAAACACACATTTTAGTTATAGATAGAGTGAATAAAACTGAAATCATAAATTTATTTCGATAAACTGAATTGACAAAAGTGTTTTTATTACTAATATAATTAAATATAACATGAAAATTAATATTAAGAATATAATAAAATTTAATTACCCTGATTATTCAACACAAGTAAGTTGAATCATTTTTTAATATTATGGAGATGTCAGTCACATATTGCGTTTTTATTATTATGAACACTATTTGTTAATTTACTGTTTTCTAATAAATATCGCGTATTATGAATATATCGCGTATTATGAAAAACACATTTTAGTTATAGATAGAGTGAATAAAATTGAAATCATAAATTTATTGCGATAAACTGAATTAACAAATGTGTTTTCATTACTAATATAATTAAATATAACATGAAAATTAATATTACGAATATAATATTTTTAACGTATCCTGGCGTACTGGAAATTTGCCCAAGATTTGGAAAAACTCTATTATTATACAAATTCTTAAGCCCGGAAAGAATGCCACCATCTGTAAAAGCTACAGACCTATCTATCTAACTTGCATCCTCTGTAAACTTATGGAAAGAACCATCCACCGCCGAATTATGGACTTCTTGGTAAAGAACAATTTACTCCACTTCTTTCAAACAGCCTATAGAGCAAAACATAGTACTGTGGATCAGTGGTTTTACCTGAGTCAATCAATTATTAATTGCTTCCAGGAAACACCTCATAGGAAAACTGTTGCAGTATTTTTGGATCTATCTGCAGCTTTTGACCGGGTTTGGAGAAAAAAAAACTTGTACATATTATTCACAGTAACGGGATCAAAGGCAATGCGCTTTTATGGATCAATGATTTTATCAGAGGTAGGAAATTCTCTGTTAGGTTCAAGGGTGCACGATTGAAGTCACATAGATTATGGGCTGGAGTACCTCAGGGCTCAGTTCTTTGTCCTCTATTGTTTCTTATGTACGTGAACACCATCCATTCGCATATTCATTCAGATACAAGAATCGCCTGTTACGCTGATGGTATTGTAATCTGGTACACTCACAGAGACTTGAGAGTTCATCTCAAATATCCTTTAAAAAATAATGTGAATCAACATAAATCATAATCCTATCTTAATAAATATTTTCAATGATGAATCCCCAGAGTTTTTTTGAATAAAATGGAAAAGAGCTTTATACGGTTCCTGGGATTTCTTGCTGATAGTTATTTGATAATGATGCCCTGTGTTTCAATTAAACCACGAAGAGCCCATCAAGGGTTGATGAATGCAGGACACTTCCTCTCCGCCTTTCTGTGCGAAGACAAATTCTTCCAGACAGCTATTATATGATGCGAGCCGTTTCAGTTTAGTCTTCGGAACCGCCATCGAGGCTTCTTGCCTCTGAAGGATATGACTGTAACGGACGTCGCCGAAGATTTTTAACCTTAGCCATACTGCACTCTAGTCGCGGACTTGTCCACAAGACTACTACTCCGTCGAAGAATCATATGAACAAGAACATTGTGCTGATAAATGAATTATGAAATATTTTTTAAAGTTAAACGAAATTTTTTTATTATATAGCACAAGATTGGAGCATGGTATAGTTCCAATTGAACCAGCAAATTGTGGAATTTGATTCTTTCAATCAATAATTGAATCGGAACATGTTGTCATTCTTTAGTAATTATTCTGTTTTAACACATTCAAGGAAACGAAATAATTTAATGGAAAAGCTATATTCCAAATTATTATACTTTATTGCCCTTATTCTGTAAGTAATGTGACCAATCTTTTAAATAGACATATTAATAAGCATATTTCCATGTGAATTAATTTTTGCAATTGGGAATTAAGAAAATATTTCTGAAATTTCTATTTACTTTTTTTTTAATTTTTGAAATCATTTAGCTTTCATGCACTTTATAGCAGTTCAATGTTTTAAACTACCATATCTTTATTTTTTTAGTTCTCAAGTGAATAATCGTATCTAAGAACCATTTGAAATGTTGTAGTATATATATTTTTACCCTCCGAATTTTTCCCAGGAACAAGAAAAAACGGAGTCACTGTTCATTTACTGTTTTCTATTAAATATCGCTTATTATAGGTATGAAATACTCACCATTTCTGGATATTTAAGCAAATTAGCCCCTCCTCTTCTAGGTCCTGTAAATCCTCTTCCACCCTGGAAGGAATATGAACCATAATATGAAATTAACCATATGAAAAACACATTTCAGTTATAGATGGAGTGATTAAAATTAAAATCTTAAATTTATTTCGTTAAATTGAATCCACAAATGTTAAAAATATAATTAAATATAACATGAAAATTAATATTAAGAATATAATAAAACTGATTACCCTGATTATTCAACACAAGTAAGATAAATCATTTCTTAATATTATGGAGATGTCAGTCACATATTGCACATTATTATTATGAACACTATTTATTATATTATGAATATTTTTTTTTTTCTGCTTCCTATTGGCCGGCCTCGTATTCCTCACATGTGCATCATGAACAACCCACCGATGAGTGATATTTCGTTATATTCCTGTAGAATAATTGACCGACTTTTACAAAATAATGAAAAATAGTCTATCCTATTCCTGGTGAATCACCAGCATAATTACGTTTCAAGGAATATAGAAAGTAGGATATTTCCTTCATAGGGTCATAGTATTATATCTTTTACGTAAATCTACAGCTCAAATATTTTTGTAATGTACGAGAAAATGGCAAGAAAACTCTGACTAGGCAGCCTCTTAACGATGGAATAACTTTACACGCATTCTGATATACTCCAACTAGTCTCGTTTTTCTGCAAACAGTGACTGTAACTAACGCCAATCTCATTATCGCATTTGTCCATATAGAGTACAGAGTTTTATACTATAACTTATTCATAAATAGGACCAAGTATTATATTGATAATAATTTTTTTCAAATATGTAAAGAATAAAGGGACATTTTTGAGTTTAAACAAATTTTTTTTTCTGATATCACTAGAAAGCAATATTATATGATTTAAAATTGCTTCGTAAATTTATGAATGCATTTTTTTTTAACAATATACTAATACAATGTTTGTAGTTTTTATTTCGCAAATATTTTCTTTTAAATTTATTTGGAAAAAATAGTTTTAAACTAGAAAACTTTAATATTAAACAATCATCATTTATTACTCATATGCAAATTTTTAGTATATGCTTAAATGTAAGTGAATTTTCCAATTTAGAATCATGAAATTATTTTTTAACTTTCATAACATTTAAAATATTTTGGAATATAAATCGTTTTTTTTATACCTAGATTTACTCATTTAAAAATATTGCTAATATATATTCAAAGTAAAATGAATTTATAATCGTTATAAATAAGCCCTCATGCATGTGATTTTTTTTACTTCATTTTTTTTTATTTTTTTGTTACTTTAATTAAAATTCTAATTGAAATTTTCATTCTTTTGTGAAGAAATTTAACGAATATCTGGCCAACTTAAGTTTATTTAAAACAATTAAATGATTGGGACGCCCCCCTTCCCCCTCCCCCGATTAATTACAACGAAACTATTAACAATTAAAAGAACTCCTTTACTTCATAATGACTTCTTGCTTCTTTTTTGGATATATTTTAAAAGATATAGTATTCATATAGTATCAAAAGATTCAAAATTTCTTTAAAACGGAACCATTTTTCTGGCTGACTTTAAGTCTACTTAATCAAGTATAAATCTATAAAACAAAAAAAATAATAACGAAATGATGAATTAGATTATTTACCTGTGGCTTTGAACTCATAATTTGTAAGTCTTTCTTTTACAGCGATAAAAATACTCGGAAGAAATGTTCTAACAACTTCCTATCCTTCTGAATGCTCCTACTGAACTACTTAAAAACTGACAAAATTGCTATGCTTTTTTTTCCGGACGATACCAATATTGAATGTAAACACCAATCAGAATCACCAAATATTCTTACGTCATTAATGCCATTCGGTTAAAAAACCACCTGCTCTTTGCTTAAAAATTATGAGTTATGGAAATCAGTTAAATAAAATGAAGTAATTTATGTTTTTACAGAAAAACAATCCATAAAGGGTTGGGGGAAAAGAATGAAAAGTAAAAGATCCGTTACATCCTGTTTATATAAAGACGAATTGGCGTCGTTGAAGGAAAATTATACTATTTATTAAAAAAAAAAAGTAATAAAAAAGTTAGTTCCCACCAAAATACGTATCATTTTTTTATATAAAAATAATGTAATATAATAAAAAACGTCATCTGCGATAATGCATTGATCCTATAAATGCTAATTTGATTAAAGTTGAATCTCTTGAGTTAAGGCAAAACAAATAAAAAACTACGCACATAAAGGAAGTGTATTAAATTAATAAATTTTATAATAACATCTTTTTTTTGAAAGTGAGTATTGCACTGAAAGACTCATCATCATAAAGTATTCGCAATGTTTATTTTTAACATTGGTGGGCTGAGCTGTACACTGATATATGCCCTGAACAGCTCACTGACTAGGTATGAGAGAGACAAACTGCCGGATTTTCCTATAGGCTAACTAGGCTTCAGCCGAGGGCCTCAAGATCAAGAGGTTCCTACAATTAACTTAAAATTCCTAATAATTCATACTTAAACTTTAAATGCGAATTATTATGAAATAAATTTAACTGAACTGAATTTGCTTTAATTTTCAATGTATTGAATATATTTAATTTAATTTGATAGAAAATATGATAATTTTTATTGACTATTTTATTTTTATAGTCAAAAATTTTTATTACTTGAATTTTGTTTCTTTGTAAATGTTGTGTGTTATGTTTGATTAGTTATTGTTACAAGTACTATATAGGATGTTGAGAATAAATGTCCAAGTAAGTGTTCTCGATTTTTTTTTTTATTTATTATCCGTGCCACATTTTTTATAAAGATTAGTACCAATCACAACATGTTTCATTTAACATATTGATATATATCCCAGTAATGATGTATTTTATTATCTCTCATGTAATTTACAAACTTAAAAATGGGAGTTGAAAGGGCTTCATAAGTGTAGTAAGCCTAGGGCCTCTTTTCATCTAAATCCGGCTCTGGATAAATGATAGGCATTTTCGTGTGGTATGGGAAAACTAGAGAACTTTCATCAGTCACCATGGCTATTGATTGGAGATTGTCACAATCGCCATCCAGTCTCCTCTTTTATGAAAGCACGAAATGCAACAGCGAGTCAACCTGAGTCCTCCTGCAAGCTAGTTGCGTACATTACCATTGAGGCACTAATTTGGTCAAACTCACTAAAAATAATGTTATAAGCCAACTTATCACGAGTCCGTAAGTTTAATCTTTTATGGAAGGTAAATGTACGCTATCTTATTCTTAACTCCTATCAAGGTACATCAAAGTGCACGATATTAAATAATAATAAAATAAAAAAAAATTTAATTAAAAATTAAAAACTAATTTAAATAAAAAATAATGTAATTAAAAAAATAAAAAATAATTTAATTAAAAAATAAAAAATAATTTAATTAAAAAATAAAAAATAATTTTATTAAAAAATAAAAATAATTTAATTAAAAAAATTTTATTGGGTTTTAATTTTATTGGGCAAACACACGTTAAAATTTAAGTAAAAATAATTTTGATTTGGCGGTGATACGGTAAACTTTTTTTTCTTATCAAAAGCCTATTATTAGGCAAAAAAATGGGTTCGTATAACGGAAAAATACTTTGCAATATACATAATATAAAATAAACACATTTTTATTAAATATTTAAACTACCTTTATTTAATCTTCATTAATTTGTGTCTTTTTAAAATTTTAGAAATTGATTAGGAATAGTAATAATGAATAAAAGATTAAGAATACCAATAATTAAGAGTAATTATTTAATTGAATATCGTTTTATATTCCAAAATCAAATTATTGTGTAATAATATTTGAGATTGGGAAAAAGGAGAATAAAATGTGACTTCAAACTTCAATACCTTAATATTAATTGTTGAGATTCAGTTATATTTAGATAACGAACAGGTTTCGATAGAACTTTTGATGATAGATGTAGATTGATTAGATGTCGTAATAATGAAGAGAGATAAAAAATAATAATAATTAAGAGTAATTACTTAATTAAATATCTTTTTCTATTCCAAAATCAAACTATTGTGTAATACATAATGATTTGAGATTGGGAAAAAGGATGAATAAAATGTGTTTGCAATATGTTATTATTAAATGTTGAGATTCAGTTATATTTAGAGAATAAACAGGTTTCGATAGAATTTTTTTTTTTCAATTCATTGTGGAAAGATCAAATTTATGCATGCTCCCGTTCTTATAATGATTAATTTCCATATCAGATATCTTTTATTGTATAAACACGAGCATTCAGTTCTTTAAATTTATGAATCTAATTTCCATTAGTAAAAATATTGCTGTAAAAAAATTAAAATTTTTATATAACAGGAATTATGCCTGGTAACTAAAAACATCCAACGTAGAATTATATCAATTCACGGTAGGAGTAAATCTATTAAATCCATTATGTTTTTTATTCAGTTACAAATTATTTGGTTATAATATTTAATATTATCTATACAGACTGATGAACAGCTGATTTTAATTTAAAATAAAGGAGCAATACATCGTAATGGGGCCTGAATGACCGAGTGTCTAACACTCTGCCGCTCGGTTCCACAGGTTTCGGATTCGAGTCCTGGCGGTGCCATGGCTGTTTGCAGTGGATCGGAATCCACTTTAAGCCATAGGTCCCGGTCTCCTAAGACTGTAAGAGCGTCCCGGAGTAGAAGTCTGACTTCTACCTACGGGTGCTCCATCAGAATAGAAGCTGCACCCCTCTTCCCTCCTTCCTTGAGGGATACGACAACAACAACATATCGTAATTAAAAATAAGAATAAAATAATAGTACTTGTTTACTAGATCGAATTTTTTTTATAAATCAAGTAGAACATGTTTTAAAAAATTATTATTATTATTTTAAATTCAGTAATACCATTGAAAGTATAACTAAATGTTATTCAGAATATTCATAGTATTCTGATCATAATATATTTTATATATGTAAGATTTTAATGAGAAAATTTTAAGATAAAAAATTAGAAAGCAAAGGAGAAATGAAATTTCAGAAGCAATAATAGAACTCATTTTTTAATATTAATTACAAGTTAAAATTAAATATTGCAATAATAAATGTATAAAATATCGTAAAACTCAGAACAAAAACAGATATTTTTAAAGAAAGTTTCTCGTTATCTTTTACTTACAACCGACAAATGAAACTCGGTTTCCTTAGATATCAGAGTACATTTTATTTATGTAATATTTTAATGAGAAAACATCAGTGAAGATAGAAAATTAGAATACATAATAGTTAATCTGTCTTCAAGAATAAAGATCTAATTCTATTTTTTTTATATTACTTGCAAATTAAAATTAAATTACAGTAACAGACGTAAAAAAAAAAAAATCACAAAACTTATAATCAGAATAGATAGATATTTTTAAAGAATTTTCGGGAAGCATTCTCTTTTTTTATAATTAGACTTTTTTTTTACACCTTTTTTATTATTGTTTATTATTTCCTTAATTCCAAAATTTAATATTAAAAAGCAATTTTTCATTTTGGTTTAGAAATTAATTTAACAAATATATGTTCGTGCGGTATTGAAATATGGCAGTGAGGTTATTTCTTTAGCAAGCAACACCAGCCTGGTTAAATAGGATGTAGTACAAAATAATGCCTCAGAATAATTACTAAAGGACCTAAATGAACTTCTAACACTGACATGCAACTCCAAACTGGCATTGAACCGGTTTAATCACGAAGAGATAAACATATCCTTAAAGTTTGGGAGAGTTCAATAAAATACTGCTCTATCCATTAATAAAAATTAATAGTATTGAATGAGAATATTTCTACAATATCTGTTACAAAACTACATAAGATATTTTACGATCTTTTTATTTTAGGAAATCATTAATCTAAAGATAATGCCAGAAAAATCTTCGCACACTTAAAAAAATCTCTACATATTAGTAAATATTGTAATATTCCAGTTAATTAATATTTAGTAGTTAACCTGCAGCATTCACAACAGCTTTTTATACATCTGGACACAGAGTTGAATAGGTTTAATTTTTTGCTTCAACGATCTTCCATTCGTCAATCATTACTGTTTGATTTGATGTGACTCGTAACTTTAAAATTTAAGCTCGCTGATGCTGTTTATCTCAATTTATCCAAAAGCTGTGTGAATACTATGAAAAAAATTTGAACAATCGTGAAAATTGAGCACTTATAATAACTCGTAATTCATGAATCCATGATGATTTGTCAAAAATGATTAACCCTATGTCGGGCTACGAATATAATTTTAAAAGTAAGAAATTGTGATACGTACTTTCTGGTAAACAAACGAAACAAAGTAAATATGAAAAAGAAACCAAAGAAAAAAATTCGTGAATGGAGTAGACCACAATATTTTAACATTGGAACGATGACAAGAAAATGTGAATTACAAACATAACTAAAAATATAAGTGAATAAAATGTAAAAATCACCAGAAAGAATATGTGGAGTATCCCACGATTTTCTTAGAAATTGAAGTATCAGTACAGTCGTATAATATGCATTTTTAGACCTATCAAATATCTAAGAATAAGAAAGAGCTTTCATTTTTTTATCTGAAAGCATTTTGTAACTTGTTTCTTGACTCAATATATTTCGTGCTTTGAAACAAAAAATGTGTTCAACAGTTTACGATGTTTTGCAGAATGGACTCAAAGTAGATGGGGTTAAGCCAAATCTATGGAGTAAAGTGTTAGGTGGGGATATTTTCGTGCTGAATAAAATAATAATGTCTTCATTTCAACTAGTAGAAAAGAAGTCTAAGAGAAGGTTTAAGATTACTCGAATGTATAAAATCTTGAGCGTATTTTCCGCCTATCAACTGTTCTGTTGTTTTTGTCTGTGCTTTTATTTATTGAAATATAAGGTCTTCCGGAAATATCCAATGAAAAATGATTGTTCCAATGAAAAATTCAGATTTTGCGAGAGAATCTGCTAGTTTATTCTCCGCATTACCAACATGCCCTGGTGAACAGATGAATTCAATGTACAAAAGGCTGTTTACAATGTTTTGGATTTGGCTGTCGAATAGCATGATCGCACCATTATAGTAGAAGTTGCAATTCTGTACAGCCTGAAAATAGAAAGAGTGTCTTTAAGGATGATGTGTTTGTGAGCTGCGAGAAAGTAAGACGAAATAGTTAAAAGGAGGGCAAGTGCTTCTCATCTAAAAATACTAATGTAATTTGAAATCTGTCCTGAAGAACTCTTGAGAGAAGATATTGATGGCAGCTATTGAATATTTGAGATATCTCTTAGATGCATCAGAAGCTAAAATGACCCTGTCTTTCCAATATTCGCTTTTGTTACGTTCAGAAAGGTGTTTGATGACATGATGGGGTAACTATTTCTTTTGAATTGGTAAATCACCACAATGAAATGTGACTTTAGAGTTCTGAATAACTGGAGGAAAATTATGAATTAAATTGGAAGGTTCAATGTTATAGTTGTCTAGAAGGTTGGCAAAAAATGATTGGAGAAATGGGGTGTTTGAATCTCAATACTTGATTTCTTGATTGAAGATAAATGGAGAGAGGAAAAGAGGAATCAAAAGGAATTTGTTTGAGGGGAAAAAACACCGCTCTGCCAGCAAATACTGCCTCTGAAATAAAGAAAGTTTACCAACTTCTTTTTAGTGAAATTGAAATCAGAATACACTTCGGAAGACCTGTTGCAAAACGTAAGGCATGTTGATATAAAGTGTTTAGTGTCTGAATGTCGCTATGGCTGGATGAGTTAACGATAGGTTTGGCTTGGTTTATCGCTCTACGGTCATTTTATGCATACATTAGGCTAATTAGACCGGACCTACAGTTTAACTTGAATTCCGAACCTCTAACAAACATCCATGTCAAGATACAAGAGATAAAGATAGGAGTAAGTAAGCTAAGTTCTTCCAGTAAGCTAAGCTCTTCCAGTAAGCTACGAATTGTGTAATTTGTTATTTAAGTTAAATGGCAGTACATACAATTCCAGGAATTAGCCATAATTGCTTTAAGAGCATTCAACTTTTTAATTACTTTCTTTTTAAAATACAGGAAGGGTTCTTGGTTTGGTTTGTCGCTCTACGGTCATTTTGTGCACTCTTTTAAGCTAATTAGACCGGAAGTGTTCTTGGAAAGAGAGACTTTGATGACTAAAAGGACTAATAATGACTAAAATACGGGCATTTTGTTTCCGATGGATATGGATATTATCAATTTGAAAATTAATTGATGGTTGTTATTTTTTATTGGAAAAAATTCGCCGCTTCTTTTTTTTCCAGGTTGAAGGGTGAATTTCCATATTTCGCACCATCGAGTGATTTTATGCAGGTTTATTTGAAGGTTAAAGAAAACAACTTATTCAAGACTTTTGTTACTCCTAAAAAGGTAAGATTAAGTCTCCTTATAATAAACATTCGGTATGAACAGGGATGATATCAAAAATATCTCGCGTATAGATTGTGAAAAGAAGCACTGAGAACACTGCCTGGTTGAATACAACAGTGCAATTAGTTTCAGTGACACAGAGTTTCTCCATTTAATGTAATAATTTCTATTAATGATAAAATTATAAATATTTTTTTGAAGCGGGGTAATGTATTCCAATCTGTAAATTTTATAAATAAATCCTTCTCCCCAAATTGAATCATAAGCAGAATAAATGCCCAATTTAACAAATGAAAAAAAAAAAAAAAAAAACCACGTATTAGTAAGCTTGAATAAGAAATGGATGCACAAAGTTATGATTCAAGCTTATAAATCTTTGTCAAAAATTATATTTCTATAATAAATGTGGTTATTGCATATACGAATTCTTTTGTCATCAAATTTAAAATTTTTGAGCATATTTTCGAGACTATAAAAACTTAACCAAACCACGAGAAACAATCTGAATTGCCATTCAAGACTTTTTGAATTATCTGTCTGAAGTTATTTATTCTTCTAATACCAAATAAAAGTGTATCTTATTCAAAAAATAATTATTTTTATAAGCTTGAATTTTATACAGTCAGTATAAGTAAAGAATGAGAAAAATAAATTTTTATTCCTCTCGCATTAATTTTCTATGTAAAATTAAAATGATTCCTAAATAGTTTTCTATTTTACCATTTCAGAAAAATTCAAATATTAAAATGTTGAGATCTTATATAAACATACCTGAATTACTTATTCAAGGACATCCAAAAATTATACTAATTGGAAGTAACAAGGATATTTATGACATGAATAATTTTTAATTTAGTGTCTAAAACAGAATTAAGTTACATTGCATATAATAGTTTTTAAGATATTGTTATCCTGAAAATATAATTAATTTATAACAAATAACTTATTTGAGTGACTGAATACTTTTAATTTAACAATTTTCAAACGGGGAGCCTCAAAGGTATGTACAAGATGTTTTCACCAAGAAAAATGAAAACATTTCATCCCTCTTGCAGCTTCGTCTTTTTTTTTTTTTTTAATTTTTTTACCAGTTTTAATGGATTTTTTTCTAAGAATATGAAATCGTTTAATAGAAAAAAGTATATTAACTTTTTCAGTGAATTTTTTTTTTTTTTTTTTTTTTTTTTTTGACGTGCTATGTGGACCGTGACAAAAGTGGACCGTAAAATACATCTGCTTTCTTCGAAAACCAAACGCACATTGGCAGTGTTATACTTCTTTCTCCCCCAGTCAGACAACCAAATGACTAATTTTCATTCATCTCCAACGCAGATAGGATGTTTACATTATCAAGCGTTGGCTTCCACATAGATTTTTTTTTCTTTTAACTATACACGTGGAGCAATTCATCGATAAGGCAATAATATTATTTAATTGAAATATGAATCATTTAAATATGTTGTAGTAAGAAATAAAATATTCATTTAAAAAGTATACAGGTTTCGGTAGAGTAAGAAAAACACAAGTAATATATAAAAATTTTAAGTCAATTCCTACTTTTTTTTCACTATATTGCAGAAAGTCCTTTATAAATAATTTTCATTTCTTTTTATAAGTTCATCTGACGCCATCTATTGTTAGATATATGCAACTTAAATCTAAAAAAAAAACAAAACTAAAATTAATTAATTACATTTAATTGCTGAATTAATATTTGAAAAAATTGTATCAACATGAAGTGTCTCCACTACAAGTTAAAAAAATGCATTTGAACTTGAGTGGATGAATAAAAAAAATATTTTATTAACGATTGAAAATTTGAACAAGATATATATAGGAAGAATGAGAGCTAATAGAAGGAATTGAAAAAGTGATTATATATTTATTGTAAGTTATTTCACATTTGTACAATCAAACTTGTTTTCTACTTTTAAAATTAAATGAATTATATGGATCAGATTTTTGAAAAAATCATTTCGTTGCATATCGAGAAAGAACAAATACGTATAGGTAAATAATTGATAAATGCCATAAATATGATTTTAAATGAATATTATTTAACAGATCTGATTTTTGAGAATTTTATTATTCCTAAATGAAGAATAATGGTGGATTTTCTGTGAAAAAAGAATGCGCTTACGGAATTCAGTTGAAGTAATAAATGAGAAATATTGTTAATTTTTATTGAAAATAAAATAATTTTAAAACTGGACAGTTAATAAGATAATAAATTGAAAAAAGAGCAAATAAAACATATTTGTAGAGAAAAATTCAGTACCTTTTAGAAATTAAGCTATTTATTCTGTTTGTTAATCTACAGAACAATAGATGACGGCACGATAAATTAAATAAAAAATTCGAACTGTTCGAATCATTAGAATGTTTCGAATAGCCCATCACTAGTATTATGAGTCACTCTTGTGGACAACATAGCGGTTGCGCAAACCAATAAGCAGTATCATATTCAGTGTTGTGGAAAATGGGATTTTTATCTTTTAAATTTTAATGTACGAATATGTTTTCGATGTCTGAGTAGCTTATGAAAAGATATTATTATTTTTTAGACTTGAGATTCATTATAATTCTCGAAGAAATCAATCAATATTCACTTAACAGCAAACAAAACCATTAACAAGTATTTAATAGATAAAACTGGTATCTTATATCAGTTCCTTTATTTAATTTTTAATCTTGCTCATTATAAAAATAAACAGAAATTTATTCTTAATTTTATAATTTTATTTTTTACTTAATTACGTAATAAAAGAAAACATAACTGAAACAAAAAGGATCTAAAACTCTAGAAAATTTCATGAAATCTGGGACATTAGTTTCTTTTTGTTTTTTACTAGTGTCCATTTAATTTAATCCTGAACCATACATATTAACGTACAGGAACACCTTTAAATTTAAACAATTTTCGACCAAAATATAGATTTTGCAATTTTTACATTTTTGAAAACTTGTAATTTAAGCTTTCTAAATATCTTCACAGTTTGAAGAAATAAAGTTCTGTTAGTTTAAACTTCTCTTGGAGACGAGTTTGTGAACCGGAAGTACGATTTTCTTAACCGGAAATGATAGTTTCAATATGTTTACCTTCAATATTTCCTTTATACTGACTGTAAAATTTATTATACTATAAATAAAAAAACAATGTAATAATGTTTTTATCACTTAAAAAAAAAAAATAAAGAATCTGGCTAAAAAAAGTTCATCTAATAAAGAATCTGGCTCAAGTTTTTGTTTGAAAGTTTGTTTACATATGGTATTGTAGGTAATTATCGAAATCTGTACACTAATTGACTTTTCCAATTTCTTTTGTAATATATTTCATCCTAAAAATCAATAAAACATTTTTTAAGAAGAAAAGACACATTTTAAAGATTTTAATTTTAATAAAATAAATTGAATGAAATGTTGCTGTTAGTGAATCAATAAACTTTTCTATGTTTAAAGTTTGTCAACATTTTTAAAAGATATATGTTGTCAACTCTCATTTCAAACACTGTGTGTTGTATTTGATTAAGAATTCTGGAATGAAATGTGAGCTACAAGATAATAGAATATAGACAATATAATTTTAAAGAAAGATAATTTTTTTGAAAAGTGTGAAATTGAAGGAATTAATGCAATTATTTGATATAATGATAACATTAAAATTTTCTGAAATGTATTATAATTGTTGCAAGTTTAAAATCAAGGACATTTTATTTAAAATTTGTTTGTTATTTGAATAATATAGAAATTGAATTATAAATTTCAGTGATTTGAATATTTTCGAAGAAAAATTCAAGTTGATAAATAGTCCATAGAAGTTTTATTTATTTGTTTTCTTTAAAAATCTTCAGTGTTTATCATAATAAAGGTGAATATAAAGCTCAGTAACATTTTTATGTATGTCCATTTGTTTTCATTTCCATGTAAAAGTTGTTTTTCACTATTTCTTATTTGAATTTTTAAACATTTTGTGTTCCTTCAAAACATATAATATCAATATTTCTGATCTAAATACTTTGAAACTTCATGTGAAAGTTTTCTTTAAATGTATACAAGGAATAGAGCATGGAAATTGTCATAAATTCATAAATTAATTTAATTTAGTTATTAAACTAAGAATTTGTTGTAAATTATATATATAAAAAAAAAAAACTTTGTGTCGACAAAATTTAAGCATGCAAAAATGTCTAAGTAATTGCGATATAAATTTGAAAAAACTATATTACCTATATAATGATATTTCCAACATAGGAATACTTACAAAGAAAAACACTCTCCATTTTTTTTTTTTTTTTTTTTTTTTTTGAACAATCAAGTTTTACAACAATATCACATTTTCACATTTTAAAGAATAAATTACATAAAAATAGGTATAGTTGATATTTTTATGTGAAATTCAATGGTTTTGAATATATTTAATCAAAATACTTGCAAAAAGGCTAAATATTTTAAATCCATGACATTTCATATTAAAAATCTTTTGCCAATAGGAGGAAGTTGTAAAGAAAATGTCGAACAAATTTTAATTTCTTCTCCAAAACAGAGCTCAGAAAATTTTCAGAGCTTTAAGGAAAAATAAAACTATTTCTTTTAATAAAAAGAGAATGAACTTGATAATTCAATGGCATTTTAATATATTTACAATATTTTTAAATGTAATATCTCTAATTAAAAGTTGCTTTTAGCTTTTGCTCAGAATGAATTTTTAGTAGCCAACGGCCATACCATGCTGAATATACCGGTTCTCGTTAGATCACCGAAGTCAAGCATCATTGGGCGCGGTCAGTACTTGTTTGGGACCTGAATGGCCGAGTATCTAGCGCTCTGGCGCTCGGTGCCACTGGTTTCGGGTTCGAATCCCGGCGGTGCCATGGATGTTTGTAGTGGTTCGGAATCCACCTTAAGCAGTAAGTCCCGGTCTCCTATGACTGTAAGAGCGTCACCGAGCCAAAGTCAGACTTCTACCTACGGTGCTCCATCACAACAGAAGCTGCTTCCTTCCCCTTCAATCCTGAGTACATATGGGCTCGTGGGCTTGGCCAGCCAAGTGGGATAAGAAACAACAAACAACAACATGAATTTTTATGTTTTTGTTTTCACGTGAAATACCATAACACAAGTAATTTTGATCCAAATGCTACAAAACTTTGTATTTATGTTTCCATAAATGTTTACAGGGAATAGATCTCTGAAAGGATTACCGCTACATAAATATTTTTATTTTAATTGTTAAACTTGGAATTACATGTAAATTTTGGAAGAATTTTGTGTCGACACCAATACAAAATAATAAATATTAAAGATATAAATTTACCAGAGGTCTGTTCCTTGAAGAATGATAGTACAAACTTAGAAATTTAAAAAATATTGATTCGTTTTGAATTATCATGCTTTGTAACAGTATTAGTTTTTAGACTATAAAAATTTAAGAAAAATAATAATGAAATTTTTTATGTGAAATCATAAGTTCTGAGATGCAGTCAATCCAAAAATGTATACAAATATAAAGTTTTTCAATCATTTCAAAAAAATTCCTTAATTGTGTATTCCTTATTTTGTGTACCTTAAAGTTTTGTATAGGCGGCGATTTTAATATCATAGTCCGTTGGTCCATATTCAATATCAAGTTTCCTAATAAATAATATTGATGACATTTATTGATCGGACAGCGGACCTTTGGATTTATACCAAATACAACAAGCATCAAACGAATTTTACTAAATAATAAGAAATAAAAATCGATAAAAAATAAGGCCAAAATAGTTCTATGAGAAGAATAGTCTGTTCCTATGAGAAGAATCCTGTTAATAGAGGCATATTATTCATATATGGGGTTGTAAACATAATTTAAATATTATTTCATATTAAAATACATAAACACAAAAGCTGTTAGACGAAATACATATATAAATGAAAATTTATCAAATTTAACTTTTCTGTCTCTTCTTACGTCTATCTGATTGAGGATCACCAAATTTAACATTTATAAAAAATCTCTTCCGAGTTTTTTGCCTCCAAGAGTCTGATCTTGTGGGTGTCAAGTAACAGTTTGCGTTTGAGTACAAACATACTTTGCAATTATCTCACCTCCTCCATCTTTACGTATTTTGGTTTTTTCAGGTAACTTTTTTTGTATGTTATATAGTGTTTTTGGTTTTAAAATTTATCTTGGGTAAGTTACCTACTTATTTATAAATTTTATTTCTTTCTTCACGTCTTAATTTAAGTTCTTTCAAAGGTTTTAATTTTTGTTTGTTCAGTGTAGTCTGGGAAAGTCCTACATTTTGATCAGGGGTGTTTTGCCAGGACAATTAAGGCGGACATTGATTCACACATTAGTTTAATGGAGTACACCTCTACTAAAGATAATGAATTCAAGGCCTACTGTGACATCTCCCTTCATCTTAGTTCTGGAAATCATCCCCCAAAGGTTGTAACATCTCATTTCTCTTCAAGCCTTTTTTTGCACTCCATATAGACAACTTAAGCATTGAACCTTCCATTTTAATTTCAAATTTTCCACCAGTCGTCAGAATTCAAAAATCACCTTTCATCTTGATAATCTGTTCTTTAGAAACAAACAGTTACCCAATCATATCAAACCCTAATTAACATTAAATCCCCATTAATATCAAAGCTCTTTTTGAACAATATAAAGAAGAACTCTGGAAAGACAACATTATCTTAGTCTCACATGCATCTATGTCATATCTGAAACACTCAGTTGTTGTCATCATTACATTTTCATAATAGTTTTCCTCATGTCAAATTTCCAATTACAATAGTATTATCACAGGCACTTGTTTTAACTATCTCGTTATATATTCTCTCAGCTGATAAGTATATGATCCTTACAGACAGTCTTTCTATTCTGTAACTTTCAATCCAATCGCATCATTAGATTATTCAAGTTAAAATCAGCAACATTTTAACAATTGAGTTCATTTGGGCACGTTGGGAATGAAATAAATGACTCTCTAGCAAAATCAGCGGGTATACAGCATCACTTTCCATTGGATATCTCCCGAGGACCTTAAAATTCACCAAAAAACAGAAGACAATGCAGGAAAAAAAAAAAGATCAATGGGCAAGTGGTAAATGCACGGGAAATTTATTCATTTGAATAGCCTGAAACCCAGCCATCGAATTCTTCCTTCAAATCGTTCTACGCTTTCGATTTTCTTTCTATTGATACGCTTTCTAGATTTCGCACAGAAACATACCATGAAACGCTACACTGCGTATATTTGGTCTAGCCTCATCTATTTTGTTCCATACTACAATACAACAAAAACCGTGGAACGCATTTTGTTCCAATGTACGATATATAAGGAGCCAAGAAATAAATTACAAAGTGGCTTCGGATACAAAGTTTTATTTTTTCCTTAGATATTCGACCTTATTGAGGGATGTGCTTTACAAGAGAGTAAAAATGCTTCGTTTTTACGAAAAGTCTTGTAACCTCGTTATTTAATTTCATTTTCATGTTGTTTCTCGTTTGTAATAAGTATTTTTAAAAGTTTATGTTTCCAATCCAAACACCCTAATGACAAATGTATTTACTTAACCATACAACAAGCTAATGCATTTACTTAACCATATAACAAGCAATCCGCTTACTGAGAACTGCGTAGTGTTTGAACAATGCCTTTGCCAATTGACGAGTGCTGGGCGATGCTTTGGCATTCAAGGTTATTTGTTCCCAGTGATGACCGGTTTCTTGTTTATTAGTCTAGACATAAATCTGTGAGTCATAATTCTAATCTGTAATAACATAAATCTGTGAGTCAGTCCTTCAACTAAATCTGAAATAAAATTTCCTAAAATCGAGTTTAACAACAAAATGATCTGCAGGTTGCTCTTTTGGAAAAAGTGATAGCACGCTTTAGGCCAGCTTGGGCTTTACATCGGATTATTACTTGGTATGCCTTCTTATTTTTTTATTACTTCGTAGAAGGACATTAAATATTAAGCGTTATCTCTCACTCTCTGTATACATACACACACACACACGACCTCTGAATTTTGTTTTGGTGTACTATATTTACGTTAAATATAATGTTTAATTGAAATGCGATTTATTTAAAAGGTGTCGTAGTAAGAAATAAACGATTCCTTTCAAATTTAAAAATATCAAATGATATATCGAGTAAGAAAAAAACTGACTATGTATATACTCTAAATTATTTGTATTTGTATTTGCATAAGCAAAAACATTGTTTTTTTATTTTTAAAATTAAATTTAAAATTATATATATTCAATTTAAAAAAATAAAAATTAGTTACCTAACACAAAAAATAAAAATGAAAACAACATATCACGTATAATTACATTAGATAATTAATGGATAAATCAATATTATTTAAAAAATTTTATTTTTGAAAATTCGTTTATTTCTAGATAAAGCATAATGACAGATTTTCGGATGAAAGAGAATGCAGCTTACAAAAATTCAGTCCAAGCCACAAATCAGAAATAAAAAATAACTTCAATTTTTCAAGTCACACGAATTACTAACTGCAGTAATTCGTAAATTTATAATTAAAATAAAATAAATTATTTTAGTATTTAATATTTTATAAGTCAACAAATAAAATATGAATTAGTCTTGGAAAAAAATTCAGTAATTTTTGGAACTAAAGAATTTAAGATGGTATTATTATTTAACATTAGTGGAAACATTAAGCATGAATTATTTACAAATAGTAAATATTAATAAAATTTTAAATTAATTTAAGGTCAACACAATTATAAGAAACAGTTATTCTACAATACACTCATGTCCATAAATTAAGGATAATTCAGAATCACACAGAAATTGAACTCTAAAATAAAAATTTCACCTGTAGAATTATCACACACATCTTGAAGAAGAATATGCAAATTACAGGAAATGACACCAGACACCAGATGGCGCGGATAGTACGTCACAATGACGAGAGTGTAAGAGAGGGGTATATAAAGAATGGTGGCAAAGAAGTAAAATTGTTTACAAGCGCTTTAAAAGCCTTTCAGTGCAATAACCGCATAGTTAAGGCACAAAGGAAGCATTTGGGTGATTTTTTTTACGTGGTAGAATTATCGGACGACTGGAATGTGGACGTACCCAGCTGGAAGTATCCCAGGAACTTGGAATCGCCCAGAGTGTCATCTCCAGGCTTTGGCAACGATTCCAAAATGATGGTAATGTGAGTAGATGTTACAACACAGGTCGCCCCCGAGTTACAACGCCGAATGAGGACCGGTATTTAGCAGTTACTGCCAAAAGAAACAGACGGAGCACAGCATCAGACCTGTCTCGTCAGCTCTCTTCAGCTACCGGTACGACAGTTTCAAGGCAGACCATGTACAGACACTTAGGGCACATTGGTCTATATGCTCGTAGGCCTGTGAGATGTGTTCCACTTACCGCAACTCACTGTCGCCTGTGATTAACCTGGAGTAGAGAGCATGCATTGTGGACACCACTACAGTGGTCTTGTGTGATGTTTTCCGACGAGTCCAGGTTTAGTTTGCAGTCTGATTCTGGCCGGACTTTCATATGGAGAGCGCCAGGTGCCCGTTAGCACCAAGAGAACACCATTGAACGACACCGTTAAGGTGGTGCAGGATGGCTCGTTTGGGGGAGGAATTATTCTTGGTTCCAGAACTGACCTGCATGTTCAGAGTGTAACGATGACAGGCCACATCTATCTGGATGTCATTCTGGAACAACATGTACGTTTGTTTCGGGGGCAATGGGTGCTGAATTTCTGTTTATGGATGACAACGCCCGTCCTCACCGAGCAAACATTGTAGACGAATGCCTTCAATTGGGGGATATCACCCGTATGGATTGGCTAGCATACTCACCG
>BPLR01012855.1:0-156924 GCA_021605095.1 Caerostris extrusa | reverse complement strand
TCAAAAGGTATAATATCTAGCTCTCTCCTTTAGTTTCAATGGGAGGGATATTCCAGCTGAAGGATCTAACATGCTCCTTCCGCTATTAACAAAGGAGAATTTTCATTCTCTTCTGTGGCAGAACTTCGGAATTGGTGTCTTTCTTCGTCTACTGTGTAGACTTCGATGGGAAAAGTTATATATAAATTCCAAACAAAGCAATAAGAATGAACATTCAAGTAATTGAATTCATCAAGATTCATTCTATTAAAAAATATAAATATATTATTAAACATATATAAAATAAAACATGGTCACATATCGCGTTTTTTAACGAGACAAGCAACTCTATTTCTTAATTAACGCTGTAGAACCAACGCTTGGGTAACTCTTTTATTCAACAAACGAGCAAGACAGGAAGCTCCGTTTCTTAATCAACCCTGAAATTAATTCTTAGAAGTATTCATTCATCTAACAAACAAACGAAACAGGCTCCTTTCTTAATTTATATGAGAACTAAAGCTTGAAGGTACCTCGTTTGTTGAACAAACGAATGAGAAAGGCAGCTCCCTTTATTAAGATACATCTTTCATGTAACAAATGAATGAGTCAAAATTCCATTTTTAACTAACACCAGATCTAAAGCTTGGAGATAGCTCTTTTTATTCAATAAACGAGCAGGGTAGGCAGTACCATTTTCTTAATTAATCCTAAAATAACCCTTTTAAGTATTATTCATTTAATAACAAAACGAAACAAGCTCATTTTCTTAATTAATGGGAGAACTAAAACGTGGAGTACCTCATTTGTTGAACATACAAATGAGACAGGATCCCATTTCTTAATTAATGCCGAAACCAATGCTTGGAGATAAATCTTTCGTTCAACAAACGAGCAAGAGCAGGCAGAACCATTTCTTAATTAATGCGACAAGTAACGTTTGGAGGTACCACGTTTATTGAACAAATGAATGAGACAGGTAGCTCCATTTCTTAAGGAACATCTTTCATGTAATAAACGGACGAGACAGAAACCCATTTTTAATTAACGCGAGAAATATCTCTTGAAGATAAAACATCTATACATCTTTCTTGAAATAAATGAAAGAGTTTAACTTTTTTTGCGGGAATTGAGACACAAAAAAACACACCCGCCAAATTGGAACTATTCTTTCCTACAGTAAACCTTTTACTAAATTGTTGCTATGATGCTATGGTTAGTCATGTCTCAAACAGCTTTTTGCACATTCTGTTGCCAAATTCTAAATCTGTGATGTTTTCATATCCTATAGTGCTAATTTTAGAAAATCCCAGAAAAGGTCACCTTTTTAACAAAAAGTCTTTTCAATAAATTCAAGGACCAACTTTTTTAGACTATTGTTGTCTTGAAAACATTTTTAGCCATAGTGCTTCCTGCATTTGTTTCATGGAATGAAAAGGCTAGATTTTCACATGTAGAGAAAAAAAATATACAAAAGGGATCAAAAAAGAAACTAAAATAGCAGGAATCAACCTTGATAAAAATATCTATTGTTTAAAAGTTATTTTAAGATAAAAATCAATTTCTTTCATTTATTCTAGTTTTGAGATTCATTGAGAAATTATAAGATGATTGTGTAAATCTTCCATTAGATGTAAAAATGCTCAATCATGAATGAATCTACTGTGTTTAAGTTGCATAAATTTCCCATTGTTTTTTTAATTGTCCTTTAACCACTTTTTTCTTTTAAATATCATCAGACAATTTTAAAAGAGTTTACGCAAACTTGTTCCGCAAGAGAAACTACAATTATAAAACCTGAAGTTTAAATAAAAAATAATATAATAAATATTAAAATAAAATATAATATTGAATAAATATGCAATACAAAAAAAAAAAAGTGTTTAAGTGAAAAAATTATTAATAAAGAAAATAAAAGAGCCAATAATTTCCCAAAAATTATGAGAAATATATCTGTATTTACTATTTTAAACATGCGTCAAAAAAGCAATATGATTGATATTAAACACGTACCTCTCAAAATGTGTTTATGCAAAATTAATTCACTAGCACTGATCATTTAGTGAAATGAGATACACTAAATGATTTCTTAACTTTGAAAAGAATTGTTTCTGGTAAATGTAGTTGTTAGGGCCTAATGCCCAAGTGACTTGCTCTCTGACACACGGTGCCGAAGGTTTCAGGTTCCAGTCTCGGCAGAGCCATGGATGTTTGTAGTGGCTCAAAATCCCCTTTAAACCATTGGTCTCGGTCTAATAGGACCGTTGGGAGTACGGTTGATAACCCTATCAAGTAAAAAGAAAACATCTCCTGTCTCAAAAAGTCTGCCAGTAGGCAGATTGTCGTGCCCCCATGGGACTACTGCTCCAATGAAGAAGAAGAAGAAATGTGAGTTACTGGATATCGCAACTAATGTAGAGTTAATAAATCGATTAAATCAAGTTACTGTTCAATAAACTTTGAGTTGGGTGATATGTTCAAAATGTATCACTTTAATAGAAAAAAAATTTTTAGAAATTTTAATTTAATTAAAGCAAAAAAATCTGCATAATACATTTGAATAACATATCGTCTTTATTTTCTGATCGATAGTAGTTTTTTTTAATGCTTCTATATTCCTTATTTTGCAAATAGGAATCGAAATGGGATTATTACAGAAAGACTAGGTTTTGGTTTGGTTTGTCGCTCTGCAGTCATTTTTTGCACACTTTAAGCTAATTAGACCAGGAGCTACAGTTTAACGTGGATTCCGAATCACTAATAAACATCCCTGCCACCGCCAGGATTCGGACCTGAAGCCGGCAGTACCAAAGTTTAGAGCCCTAGGCAATTTGCCATCAGGCCACTAGAATGGCTAGGAGTACCATTTTGTGAATATGAACCTGTATGACAAATGCAAAGAATTAAAATATCTCGACTGTATGAAATTTGGTCATTTGCAATTCACCGTAGTATTCAACTGTTACACATGCGAACAGTAATTGTTTGGTAAATTTTTTTTTTCTGCCTCGCTGAATTTCTGTCGATTAAATTTAATAAAATGTAGCGAAACAAAATAATAAAATAAAGTCAATATTTGGCTAGAACGGGGCATTAACAGTGACTCTATTTTGATTGTTAGCTGATCGATTGAGCTTCAGAGACTTGGAAAAATTACTCTTTGGCGAGAATTCTCACGCTTTCTCTTCTTACTGGAAATGAACTATCCATCAACGACTAACCTCAGTATAAGTTGTCTAACAGAAAAAAGTACCTGTAATTTATTTTTAATGTTTTTTTTTTTTTTTGGATGTAAGAGTAGTTACAAGTTTTAGACGTCTTAGTAATTTATAGTTTTTAATAGTTTTTTTAACATAATTTTTAACATTATAGCGTTACAAAAATTGGGTTATATAGAGGCTAAAAAATTGAAGAGCACTTCTAATACTTCAGAGACAAATATGCGAAAGAGAAATTTCAACCGCCTGTAGAGAATGACCATTTGAGTAGGATAATTTGAAAACAATGTATCCGCTGAATATGTTAAATCAATAGTTCTCATATTTTTAGGATTACAATAAACCCTCTCTAATATGATACTCCTTACTATTCCGGAGCACATGTTGGAACACGTGCTTTAGCAATGAGCTATTCTTTCTATTAAAATTAGACCCCCTTCACCCACCTGCATCCTATGTCAATACTTATTTTGATCTTCAATACATTAACTGTTTCTTTAACTTGCTACCTCTCAGTACTCTTTTATTAGCTAATAAAATGTACATAATGTATATGATTTGTATTTTTGCCTTAGTTTTCATTGATGCCCAGATGTAGTACAATGTATATGTTTTTCAACTGACTCTTTGTTGTCCGGACACTACAAAGGATCCGGTCCTATAGATGTTGTGTTAGAGTGTAATTGCATGAAGATCTTTTTAAAAAATTATCATCCTGTCATATAGATGTTTATTTAGAGTGTACTTGCGGGAGAATGTTTTAAAAAATTATGATGACCCTCGGACCTTTTTTAAAATTTAAAATATAAATTAATTCAATTAAAGCTATTGCTAATAAAACATTTTTTGCCAAATAAATATTTATTCAGCGAATAGCAAATCTTAGTCATCAAATTTAAATTCAAACTTCAATGGGTTGGATTCATCTGCTTTGTCTGAACCATTATTTCTATATTGGCTTGTTTTGATCATTGCAAATCTCACACTATTTGTTACATTTAATATATTTTCAGATGTTTTTATCGAAACTAACGTGGTAACCACGAAATTTATGGAAAGTAATTTGGATTTTTATCGAAAGTAGTGTGGATATTTTTATAGGAAGTAATGTGGTAATTACCTATGTTTTTTATTCCATTTGCAACCACCTATGGTAAAGCATAAGTGGTTGCAAAATGAATCCTCACTATCAAAACCATATTGGCAACATCAGGATAGGACTGCGCCATTACTAGCAAATAATAATTTTCTTAAATATCAAATATTTTGCCTTAAAATAAGTTTAATTTTTAAATTGGAAACTCTATAGAAATTAAATTAGGTAATCAATTAAACAATAGATTACAAGGCCTATTAATTAAGTTAATAGAATATTCAAAAAAATATATTCAGTTATCAAACACAATATAGTTAATAGAATATTCAAAAGAATAGATAATAGAATATGTAATATTCATTTCATTTAAAAAAATTTCCCACGTGAAAAACAAAATGGGGGGCAATAGACAGAAATAACCCTGCAATTTCAACTAAAAAATGCTTCTGTGTTTTTAGGCGAACGTGAACCTCAGTTTGAGAAGAACTGTGTTAATTAATTTTTATTTAAATTCATTCTTAAAAAAGTTAAATTAATCGTTATGGAAACGGTAATATTTTTAAAATGGCATGTTCTTACCGATGTCGGCCTTCTTGAGAGCTGGCGAATCGTTGACACCATCCCCAGTGACAGCCACGATCTGACCTTGCCTCTGGCACCCTTCCACGATGATCAGCTTCTGCTGGGGGGATGTCCTGGCGAACACGATCTCGGTGTGCTGCTTCAACAGCATGTCCATGGCACCCGGGGTCATGTCTCTGAGTTCGGAACCGTGCACCACAGCGGCTTTAGCTTCCCTGGGAAAACAATAGAAAATTATTAATATGTAAACTATGAAATACTGCATACTAACTTATTAAAAATGTATTAGAAATTTTGATTAAGTTAGTATGCAGTATTATTTAGTATTATGTGCTTTTTAAGTTAATTTACATGCATCATATTTTTTTTACTTTTTTTTTATTGAGAGGTAATGTTACTTGAGTCCATGACAATCTTAAGTCACACATGACTCCTGGGTGATGCTAAATGAGTAACAACTAGAGGTTATGGATACTTGACCTGGAAAAATGATTGTGCGTCATCCGAACTTTAAATTGAATATACTTACAGTGAAATGCTGGCGGCCTCTCTGGTGGTAAATTTCAAGAAATTAAAATGATTTGTGTAGAGAGGGATGTTGATGTTCTGGTATGACTGGAAAAAAATTAATGGAAAAACATGCAAAAGAGGCTGTTGCCAATTTTAGATTAAGAACTGGGCACAACTGCCTGGACAAAGGGATTAGGAATTTTGATATATGTACTTTATGTAAGACAGAGAAAAATAAATAAGGCCCATATAGTTTGCTTAGTACTGGACTCTTTACTTACAACAGAATGGTGATTCGTGTACTCTTTATTGGAGGGAGTGAAAACGTGTCCCGATCACACGGACTTTTATTATTGTGCTTCTAGCTTATTAAATTTTAATCCTTAGAATATTTAACTTGTTTGTAATTGTTTTTAAGGCCTTTTAATCGTTTTTTTTTTTAAAGAATATCTGGTCTTTTCAATTTGTAATTTTGATTTGTTTATATGTTTTGTTTCTACGGTAAGTGGCCAAATGTGTAGGGATTGAGTTTTAATAAAATCATTGGTAACACCACCACCATTTTTACTATCAAATATCGTTGAATGCTGTGAGCTAAAGATGAATAGAAAACATTGATTTGTATCTTTGACACAAAAATATTATATTGATATCAGTCAAACCAACTAAAATATTGTCACAGTTTATAATATCACGCTTTTAAATGAAAAATCCATTTTTCAACTTTAAAAAGCTTTTAAAGTTATTTCATTCCTGTGATAATTTGTCAAGGTTGGTCACTTAGTCTAGTTGTCACTGTTGCCCTAGATTTCACAAAGCTTTAAAAGGTACAAAATTAATAATTATTTACATTTTTAACTATAGGTGCATTTTTATATAATATTAGTCACATGAATATAGTTTGATATTATTGGTTGATTTCTTGATCAATAAACCTTGATTTATGAAAGTAAAGTTGTTCCATAAATCATTTACGAAAAAAAAAAATTATTAGATATACAATTTTTTAAAATTCGTTATTTATCAATCTAAGATACTTTTTTTACTTCCAATCTCTTACAACAAGAACATAATACCATGATGAAATATTGCAAACAGATTTTAATGCGATAAAAGAAGGAAAATATTTAGAAAATGTGGTCTTTATGGCTTACAAGATTTCTCAAAACATAAATTATTGTTGCATTTGTTTTGAAGATAGAATTCGTGGTAGTTCTTTGTTCCATTTAAAATGTTTTGAAATGATGTCTAGACTCAATTATTATTTGCATGAATTGAAATTCCAAGATTGTCTCTTCTTTGATTATTTATTAAATTTCACCCCATTGCCATTTCAAAAGGCAAAAATTTTCCATCACACTTTTATTATTGTTATTATTTGCATTTTAGAGTGTTGTTATTATTACTATAAAAAAAAATGTTTTACATATTTTTGGATTTCGTAATAGTAATTTTCTAGATCATAGAAATTTGAATAGTTTGTTTGGAAACAATATTCTTAAAAAGCAACATTACCATTTTCTAAACAGTTATCTTCATATTTTGATTATGCTAAATTATTTCAGACCGCAGGCTGATTTTATTCTTTATTATCTTATTCGTTTTGTAAAAGCAACTAAAGAAAATTAAAATAAAAATTGCTACAATATTGAACGCAATTTTATATTAAATTTCAATATGATAAAAAAAATAATCAAAAAATTAAGTAGATTATATAAAGCTAATGTTTAATAATTTAATTTATGTTTTAACACTTAATTTATATCATCATCAATTTAATATATTTTTGAAGTTATAAAAATTAATTATTTAAATAAAAATTTTACTTAAATCTTAAAATTAATTAAATAAAAAAATTATTTTTAAAATTATTTAAATTTTAAAGTAATATATATTCATTTCAAAGTTTTTTTTAGCATCTTATATTTTAGTTTTTAAAAGAATAGATTTGACCAAAAAGCAATTTTGAAAAAATTCTAGTTAATTGCTCTTATGGAGATAAAACAAATATGGAAATTAGATATTAATTAGTGTTTAATGAATTCATGACAATTTATCAGATTTAAATCACTATAAAATGTTTTCAACGAATAAATTTCCAATCTATTTTTGTTTATTATCTATTGGCATCGACTAAAAGTCAATGTAGGAAAATTCTACTTATTGCTGTTACAGAGATAAAGCAAATATGGAAATTAAATTTTAATTTACATAATTCAAGGAACGAATATTCGTAATAATTCATCAAATTCGAATAACAATAAAATGTATTTCACGAATAAATTTCCAGTTTGTTTTTGTTTTTTATTTTAATTAGTGTTTACCAACAGATAATATGGGAAAAAATTGTTTATTGCTGTTACAAAGATAAAAGCGGCCTGCCCGAAGGCTCTCGCAAATGTTACAAAGATAAAACAAACACGAAAAGTAAATATTAATTAGTGTTCAATTGAATTCATAATGATTCATCAGTTTGAAGCACACCAAAATATCTTTCACAAATAAATTTCCAAATCGTTTTTATTTTTTTTTTAATTAGTGTTGAATTAAAGTGCGGAAAAAATTCTAGTTAATTGCTATTACAAAAGGCAATGCGGAAAAAAATCTAAAATATCTTTCACGTTAATTTTCAATATTTTACAGAGATGAAAAAAAATTTCTAGTTAATTGCATGGAAAAAAACATTAAATATTAATTAGTGCTCAATAATTTCATAATAATTCATCAGATTTGAATCACAATAAAATATCTTTCACGAATAAATTTTCAATTCGTTTTTTTTTTTATTTTAATTAGTGTTTACCAAAAGGCAATATGGAAAAATTTCTAGTTAATTGCTATTACAGAGCTAAAACAAACATGGAAATTAAATATTAATTAGTATTCATTGAATTCATAATAATTCATCAGATTTGTATCACAATAAAATATTTTTTTTCAAGAATAAGTTTTACGAAAAGGCAATTTTTCTAGTTTTTGCTATTTTTTTTTTTTAGTATTCACTTTTCATCAGATTTGAATCACAATAAAATATCTTTCACGAATAAATTTTCGTTTTTTTTTTTTATTTTAATTACTGTTTACCAAAAGGCAATAAAAAATTTCTAGTTTTGAACCTCTAAAAATATAATTGAAGAATTAATTTGAAATTATAATTTTGAACCTTAAAAAATATAATTGAAGAATTGATGTTATAATTGAAATGATTCTACTGCATGAAAATTCGAATTACTAATGCTATTTGCCCTTCAATTTCGATGGCATCCGCTGGAATTAATGGCATTTGTTTAGCTATCATAGAACAAATACTACCTAGTGATAGATATCAATAAATGATTTATTTCCATGTCAGTTAATCGCGTCACAGTTGATACAAGTTTCTACTTGTATCTGAATTCAACTTACGGTAAATGACATTGTAAATTGATGCATAAATAGTTTCACTGCTACCTGGAGAAAATGGCTTCCATCAAATGTTCCATCATTGATATAAATTTAATTAATCTTCAGATAATTACATTGATTTGTTGATCTACCTTAATAAGCATGCAAATTCAATATTAAGTAATTAATTCAATATTATATTAAGTTTAAATTATGCTATTAATTAACACAATGATTGTTTATTTGGCTTTAAGTAATATGTGCAAATTATTGAATGAAATAAAGTAGATAATGACTCAACTTATTTTGGTTGGTAACTGAGTTATTTGATAAATGAAGTTTCCAAATTTTAATTCGATGGTAATGATTTAATAACTTAAAACGTTTAAAGGTAAATTATATGGTATCACATTCATTTCATTGTTATGAATGAATTAATTGATGCTAATGTAATTTAATTGATGCTTTTCTTCTTACGTTTCATATGGTTTGGTTTGGTTTTACTGCTATGCAATCATTTTTCACACTTTAGGCTGATTAAACCGGGACCTACTATTTAATTGGGATTCCGAACCACTAACAAACAGCCATGCCAATGCCAGGATTAGAACTTGAAGCCCGTGGTAACGTAGGTAAGAGAGATAGCCATTGACCATATACGTTTCATATGAGACATTTTTAAACAATTAGGTAAGTTATCCAATAAGACAAGTGAATGGTCAAAATAAATGGTATTAAATAAATCATACTCATCACATCTGTAATGAATTTGTTGTATAAAAGAAAGTATATCTAGAAAAGTTAACTTTCCAATTTTCTACTAGTATTTGATGTGGACTGCTATTGTAACACGAATTATTGCTGTAACTACGCTAAGTCTTGAAGGCGTGAGAACATGAAAATTCTTAATTACACATATTTCCAGAAGCAAAAAAATCTAAAGGTGTTAAGACGTGTGACCAAGATGGCCACAATATTAATATAACATCATTTGCCATTGCCCGGTTAATCCGATCCTAAATGATAGCAAAAATGCTATTCAGCATTTGGCTGAATTATGGAAACATGGTGATGGAGCGACGATGAATATTGTTCAGCTTTTGAGTTGCTTGAGTGACCATCATAATAATTTTTTTTTTTTTCAGTGGGTTCAGTTACATGTAGTTGTTTACGGCAACGAGATCGTTGATGAGCTGGCCAAGGGCAGGCTTAAGAATTCTACTAATGGTGACTATCTCTCTTTCTTGGAACTTGCCTCAAGGTCTAATTCGTTATCAACTCCTCTTGAAAAACTCCTCCCCCGTACATTAGTGTTATGATTGTAACTATCCTGGGCTGCTTTAATTGGGACTAAAAAGCAGATCAGAACAGATGGCTCTTGCTGGGCTCCGCAGTGGTCATCTTCATGCTCAACTTCATGTGTTGGTCTTAAAGGTTTATCCCCTTTGCCCGAAATGTAACTTGACTCAAAGCTATTCCTGCCCGTTGCATTGATTGCCAGAAGAGCCAGCTGTGCTCAAGTCCTGGAGAGGTTTCCCATAGTTTGAGAACACACGGATTCATGGACTTGGTCTAGCTGTTGTTGTAGACCAAGTGGGATAAAAACAACAACAGTTAATCCAACGATGCGACAAGGGATTGTAGAACTAATCGTGTAAGTTATCATAACAAGGGGTTGAGCACCGTTTTTGCTAGAAAGTGAGCTCATCTCCCAACTGAGGCAACAGCTATTCCACAGCATGCACCAGTAAATGAACCCTGTAACTGAGGACTGCACAAAGAAAAAGGATCAAACACACTGAGCTTGATTATGAGGCTGAAAATATTTACCATAGAAAATCCCTTTCGTGTTCCAGACAGACTCCAAAAGATTGCATGCACTAGAATCTTAAATTATGTTTGTTTGCTTTGCTCATTAGCAAAAAGTAGCTTGTCTGAAAATTTATCAGTAAAACTATTCATTTGCAATTCTGATTGCAAATCCACGCAGAACTCTATCAGTTTTTATTTTTTCGATATTTTTTTAGTCTCTGTACCATGTGAACTCCAGTACGCTACGTTTTCATTCTGGAAATTAGCCAGTATGTCGCATAAATTATTTCTATCCTTATTCATTGTCGACGGATTGTCCTGTTTTATTTATTGAACATGCAATGTATCTCTTCACAATGATTTATTCACTGTGTTGTGTTGTGACTGTGAGATGTTTATTTAGAAAATTTAGTCTAGAAATGTCTCTGAACAATGGCTACCGATGAGATTTTCGTATTTTAAAACAATTTTTTCTTTTGATGAATCTACTATTTTTTCATAAAAAAAATTAAAATAATCAGTCACAAATATCTTCAGTGTGCTGATTTCTTCATAAATAAAATCTTTCAATAGATTAGATACACATTTTCAAGAAAATATTAAAAAAATCTTTATTTTTAATTTACCTGAATATTATTCAAATTTATAGTTCCATTTGCACTTAAAGCAATGTTCTCTTTTGTTTCATTCTTTTCATCTGATACGCTCAACTATATCAAGATATTGAATGTTTTATAATTTTTGTACTCCATAAATAACACATGAATTGATCTTCTTTCTAACTGATTACTGTTTTCTGTTACTAATAATTTTATTCAGAACTGTGAAAGTCATAAGTAATGTAATTATGGTATGTGTCTTTCTCACCTGGCATTGACGTTCTCAACGGATATGCCCAACCGATCAGCAATATCCTCCACAGTTTCGTTGCCTTCGGAGATGATTCCGACCGCTTTGGCGATGGCCTTGGCGGTAATGGGATGATCGCCAGTCACCATGATGACCTACAAAAGAAATTGAAATCCTCAAACAGTGTATCAAATCTCGTTTTCACATCGGGAAAGGGAAATAGGGTTCTTTTTACCAAAGATTCGTCCTTCTGTGTGTGGATTGATGAGATTTTAGAACAAGGTCACACATGCTCATTTTTTGGTGCTTTTCATTTTTAGAGTATCAACATGAACAAGATATTGTTTGAAAGGCGAATGTCTGGATTTTAAATTCATTTGAACAGAACTCAGAAAAATCGAATAAAATAAAAAATCGGAATATTTTTCTGAAATCGGTGGCAATTTATGTATGGCCTTTTTGCCTTCTGTATAAACTTTTATAATAAAATGCATAGTGTTGTATGGGAATCTCTCACCATGAGAGCTTATACAAGACGATAATTGTATCGGTATAATCATTAAGTAATCGTTCATAATCAATATCAATCTAATCATTGTGTTTCCCTAATTTCTAAGATCAATAACTGTAATAGGCATCGTCAATCTCCTCATTGTGTCTCATATTGGTATCAGAACTTTAGCCCTCCAGTCTTATAGTAGCTCATGTTATCACTGAACTCCAAATTGACAAAACTGTAACTTTGGTCTCAAAATATAGCCAGAAGCTATTAAAAATCATGCATTCTTCTAAATAAAATTATCTTTGATAAATTTCATTTGTCCTTAATACTAAGAAAGATGCCTAATAAAGTTACGTTGAGAATATATACAGTCTAAACTGCTTTTTATGCGGGTTTGGTTTAGTTTGTCGCTCTACGGTCATTTTGTGCACACTTTAAGCTAAACAGACCGGGACCTACAATTTAACGTGGATTCTGATCCACCAACAAACACCCATGCCACCGACAAACATCCATCATGAACCTGAAGCCTTCGGTACCAACGGCCAGAGCGCTAGCCAGTTGGCCATCAGGCCCTTTTTGCGGGAGGTAGAGACAGCATAACAGAATACCTTAATAAAAGAATATCTTAAAACTTCATAAATAACTATAAAAATATATTGTTTGCAACACATTAAAAAAAAAATATTTTATATGATAAATAGAATTTCATGATAAAGTCCCACATAGAAAATATATAAATTAAAACCTCACGATGCAGCATTACTTCGCATCTAATAACATTCATGGCAATAAGATGATATATCATGCTATATCATGTGGGATGATATAATATCATCTGTTAGATTTTTTTTTAATTTGCATGTTATTTTGGCAGCCATATATTGTTTTGTTTTTGAATTACTCTATTTAAAGAATTTTTATTCCTAGAATGATGATGATGAATTTTTTTTATATACCGCACAAAAAAAAGCCGCATCACAACAGATTTGACTGCATACCATTATAATGGCAACAAATACAACATATATATATATATATATATTGAAATTTATTTTACGTCAGTTTATTGTGATAACATTACGCAGTACACTCATTTAAAATAGCGTTTTATTTCATAATGGGGAATATTTTTCACTTAAACGTCTGTGCTGTGTTATAAATATAAAAATATTTATATTTATTCACAGAAAAATATCCAAATGTGTTTCCTTTTGAAACGTTAAATAGGAAATTTAAATACAAAATGAAATTTTCTAAAAAGTCACTGATAGAAAAATTAATATCACAGGAAACATTTTTGATAAAATTCTGAATATAACAAACAATGTGGGGATACAATGTAAAAAAGTATATTTTTTACGATTAACAAAATGCAAACATTATTATAAATTTTTTTAAACGCTTTATACCTTGCAATTAAATATTTTTTATTAAAAACAAAAAACAAGTACAAAAAAGTTCACCAGATTTAAAATAATATTTGTCGACGTAATATTTAAGTAGATACACTTCTATTTTATTCCTACAGTTAATATCATACCATTATATCGAATAAATATTTTAATGATATCGTTTTCCAAAATTCAATGCAACATTTCTTTCGACACTATCATTTGCTTCACTTTCAAGTTAATTTATTTCAGGCAAAGACCGTTCTTGTAAGCTGAGGGGAAAAAACACAACAATACACGTAAAGCACATCAATTTAAAATATTGCCCTCTTTACAAAAAGAAATAAACAAGTGATAAAATATTTCTCTGGTGTAATAACGATGTTAAAGGAAATAATAATCATAATACGGTCCATTACTCTAATAGATATTCAAAAAATAGTCGTAAAATATTTCTCTAAGAAATGTTAAAAAAAGAAAAAATACAAGAAATTCGCCACATTACATCGATATCTGAAATGAGTTACGGAAACATTTTAGTTTTATCATTTTTATTTTCACCATTTCAAGTTTTTTTTTTTTTTTTTTTCGCCACTAGACGTAATTAGTTGAGGTTGTGTTTTTATTTTATATAACCATTGTTGAAAAAAGAACAATAATTTTTCAGGAATTAACAATAGGAAATTAAAAAATAAGTTACTTTACTACACTTACAAATAAATTACTTTATAAATACTTTAAATAAATTGAATAAAAATAATTAAATAAAAATTTTAACACTTTAATAAATAAAAACACTTATATTTTTAACACTTAGTTAAAAGAGGCTTATTAAAAAAAAATACTTCCTAAAATTTTACATTCATTGAATATTTTTCATTAGTTGAATTTTTGAATGGTATGTACGAGGCCCACCGATGCTCCACCCTCACTTTTCTAACTGGTATGGGGCTATATAACCCTAGGTATGGGGAGGAGAGGTGTGGTGAAAAGAAAAGAAAATAGTTCAAAATCGAGCTGGTGGAATGAGGTTCGAATCCGCTGGTGGCATGGTTGTAACCTCTGTTTCAGAAACGAGGGAGACTCAAAGACGATTATGTCATTGGGTTTCGCAGTCGTAGTTTTTTCGTAAGTCGGGCTGCCTGGCGTTTTTCCTCCCATAATAAACACAAATGTGGGGCAATTATCCTAAAAGTCATTCTGTGATGCACTGTCCTTTTACCCGTAGTGGGCTGTTCGACCCACCGATGTTCGATCCTCTCCTTTCTAACTGATAGGGGCTACATAGCCTAGGTATGGGGAGTAAAGTGTGAATAAAAAGAATAGAAAGTACAATATGGATGCAGTACAATAGGCCCTCGTGATACACCCCTAGAAAATGCTGGGAATCTGCTATCCGCCGTCCTAGTGGCGAATGATCTTCATTCGAAAACAACAACATTATAATAACAATATCCTTTTTTCAAACAGATTATATATAAAAATTGTTTACGAAAAACCAGTTCAGATACTGCATCTTAAATAATAAAAGCGCTAAAATTTTGTTTTAAAAATCTAAAACACAATTCATACGAACTTTTAAAATCTAAGGAGTGCGATAAAAAAATTTATTCTCTCGAAATCAAAAACGTTTGTTCAAAATCGATCGGTATAAAGCGAGTCAGTCTACAAATAAGCGTTTTAACTTTTCTTTCAATTCAACTCCTATTTGCCAATCACCGCATTGCACTTCCCGAAACAGTGTCTTTAAAATGCTTTTGAATAAAATAAAATACGATGGACAAACACGCATTTCTAAATATATGCGAACTCAGAATGTAAAAAGGAAAAACAAAGACACAAAAGAAAAAAAAAAAATGAAAATTCTGAACTATGCAAAATCTAGTTATATTCACTATTGTTTTATTTAGATTTCTCTGTAAAAAAATGGAAAGAAGTATTTCCTTCCTAGCTAATTCTCAAGGCAGTTTTTTCTCTGAAATAGAAGAAACAATAAAAAAAATAATCTTTCGAATGGAATTGTTTGAATAACAAAAAGGAAAAGAGTTTAAACGGTTTCAGGTTTGGTGACGAAAAGAAGATTTAAATTCTTATTGTTTGAATTTGAAAGTACTCTTAAATTTCAGTATAAATAATAACTAACTTAAATAAAAAAAAGTAAAAAATTTAAAATTATTTTTGAACTTTTATAGTAGTTATAATTATAATTATAGTTAAAATTATTTTGAATCTTGATAGTAGTTATAGTTATATTAGTTATAATTATAGTTATAGTTAAGTTATTTTGAATCTTTATAGATATAGTTTAACTATAACTGTATCTATAAAGATTCAAAATAACTTTAACTATTTAACTGATAAAATTCTTTTGAATAATTATAGTTATAATTATTTTGACTCTTTATGGTTATAATTAGTTATAGTTAAAATTATTTTGAACCTTGATAGATATAATTATAGTTATAGTTATAATTTTTTTGACTCTTTATAATTATAATTACAGTTACAGTTAAAGTTCTTTTGAATATTTATAGTTATAGTTAAAGTATTTTGACTCTTTATGGTTAGAATTACTTTGACTCTTTATAGTTATAATTATTTTTGACTTTTTATAGTTATAATTAGTTATAGTTAAAATTATTTTGAACCTTGATAGATATAATTATAGTTATAGTTATAATTATTTTGAATCTTTATAGTTATATTTAAAATTATTTTGAATCTTTATAGTTATAATTATAGTTATAGTTAAAATTATTTTGAATCTTTATAGTAGTTATTATTAGAGATACAGTTATAATTATTTTGAATATTTATTAAATTTCCAAAGATAAAATTAAATTATTTATAATCGAAAACATGATGAAAATGTTTAATAAAATACAACCAGTCAACAATATATGCTCATTGTAAACACAAATATTTTATTAATTGTTTAATAAATGTTCAAATTAAGATAGATACAAATATTGAATCAATTGATGATTTTTAGAGAATAATTTATTTGTCCTGAAAAACACTTTTAGAAATCTTCTCAAAAGTACGGTTTTTGAATATTGTTGTGAATTTATGAATAAAAGATGTTTTTATTATAAAAAATTCATTAGGAAAGCTAAAATTCTATAAATTATTAACATATAATTATAATAGTTATTTAAAATTGTTATAATGATATAATTATTATAATAATTCATTCCTATTTATCTAACAAAGCAAAAAAAATTAAAATATAATTAAGTTTTATTAAGAACGAATCAAATATAAAAGCCACAAAAAAATCAATTTGAAAATTTGTCGGTGCATTAGATAAATTAGAACTACAAAAATCAAAATATGAAATAAATGTTTAACTGAATACAAATAAACGTTTTGTAAATTGCGCTAACTATATATATTTTTTTAATGTTTTTAAGTTGAATCTCAAACCTTAACATTTAATACAATTGACAAAACACAAAACAATTTTTAATTATTAATTTATGAAAAAATGGTCAAGAATTTTGGAAAAAGACCTGAAAATATAACATTAAAATATATAACTATATAAAAATATACTGTGTATGTAAATTCTATTAAGTGTTAAAGTTTCAGATTTAACTTAAAAAAAAACATTAAAAAGCAAGCAAATTAAAATTTTTAACATTAATATTAAAAGCATTTAACTTTAAAAGCAGTAAATATTTAAATTGTCATACGAACAAATATTGCATTGTCAAATATATTAAACTGCATGATACAGAAACAAGCAGACTTAATCGGTTACATTCCTTTAGCAATAATTATATTTTCTGGTCTTTCCAAAATTCTTAACCAGTAATTCATAAATCATTCATTTTACCAAGAAATTATAGCTCTTTTAAGTTTTAAATATTAAAAAAATACTGAGATAAATAGCACAAATAAATTTTTGTCCTGTATTCTTTTGTATGTAAAAATCCTGTATGTATTTTTATGTATATCCATCATATATATATATATATTCATTCAACGTTTCTTTAAAATCCAATTCATTTCACTTATTCGCAATAAATAACTTTTAAGTTTCTTTCAAAACTTCAACCATTTTATTCCATAAAGAATGCATTTGGCGAAGAAAATAGTCTGAATACACATAATAAACACAGACCCTTTAAGTATTATGTCTGTATGTATTATATTCAATCTAGGTCACAGTTGCTTTTTCGAATATAGGTCATTGTGAGAAATCGATTCTCTAAACTACATTCAGTTTTCTGCCTTCTTACTATCATTTACTGAAAGGATTTTTTTAACGAAAGCAGTAATTGAAATATGGATTCTAAATTTATTATTGCTCCAAACTTTGTATGCACGCTGCATATAACTGTTATTTAATTATTATCATCAATCTCATAGCGACAAAGAGATTGTTTCCTCAAAATGTGGAACATAAATACTCTGTAAAAAATAATCGTGTACATTAAAGATAAATTTATGACATTCTTAAAGATATGTACATGTTTGTAAATATTTCATTTAGAGATGAACAATAATTAATGTAAATTATTTAAATCCGGTTACATTATATTGCAGTGATTAATGAAAAAAATAAATAATAATAATGTAAAAAAAAAAAAAAAAACAGTTATGTAAAAAATGCAAGAAAAAAATAATAATATTGTAAAATTTAAAAAAAACACTAATAATGAAAAAAATGTAAAAAATAATATTGTAAAAAAATGTAAAAAATACTAATATTGTAAAAAATGTAAAAAATACTAATATTGTAAAAAAATGTAAAAAATACTAATATTGTAAAAAAAATGTAAAAATACTAATAATGTAATTATGTAAAAAAATGTTAAAACTATTATTGTAAAAAAACGTAAAAAATAATATCGTAAAAATGTAAAAAATACTAATATTGTAAAAAAATGTAAAAAAAAAAATACTAATATTGTAAAAAATGTAAAAATTACTAATATTGTAAAAAAATGTAAAAAATACTAATAATGTAATTATGTAAAAAATGTAAAAACTAATATTGCAAAAAAAAAACGTAAAAAAATAATGTAAAAAAAAGTAAAAAAAAATATATATTGATGATGTAAAAAAACGTAAAAAAATAATATTGTAAAAAATGTAAAAAAAAATATATACCGATGATGTAAAAATGTAAAAAACAATATTGTAAAAAATGTACAAAAGATACTAATAATGTAAAAAATGTAAAAAAAATACTGATGATGTAAAAATGTAAAAAACAATATTGTAAAAAATGTAAAAAAAAATACCATTAATGTAAAAATTTTAAAAGTATTGTCGTAAAAAAATACAAAAAGAATACTATTGTAAAAATGTATTACATTGTAATATTTACTTAAATAATATGATAAATTTTGTAAATGCTCAATATAACATACTTGAACAAGTTACTTTTTAATCTATGAAAATACAAATATTTTTTAATAAATCTATATGTAGAAATGTAAAAGAGATTTTCCCTTTGGCATAAATACTTTTCATTAAGTATTTTCTTTAAGCTTCGTACGTACTTTGACAAGAAATTAGCTTTAAAATTAAAATGACAGCTCAAGGTCATTTACTAAAATTCAAAAGAAGCCATTGTAATATTTCCCATAGAAATAACACATCAATATATCTAACAATTTGTCAAATCACATTATATGTCTTCTCTTTTTACAGAGGAATAGTTATCTATTGTATTACTTCAAACCGTGAAGAATTCTTAACAATTAAATAATTTGTAACGGATTTTTTTAAGTTTTGCAATTTCAGAAGAATGCAAGTGGAAAACAATATTTGATTTATCTCTTTATTTCTAAATCACCATAAAAATCTACAACATTCGATACTCTTCTATGTCAGCACTGAAACATTCATCTATAACAATTACAAAAGCTAGCTTCAGTAGAACTGATGAATTGCTCTTAGAAGAATGATTTACCTAAAATATATTCAACTGATTAAATGGAGATATAATATCGGGATGAATATTTGATTTATGTCTTTGTGACAATATAGCAAAAAACAATTATAAAACTGATTTCCTATCTACATCTGCATTAAAACATTAATCTTTATATGTATAATTCTTCTATACATGTGTTTGTCACTGAACTCCTCCTAAACGGCTTGACCGACTTTGATGAAGTTGTGTGTGTGTTTGAGTGGGTTTCTGGATGGTTTAGATTCACAATTGGACCCTGTAGGTGGCACTGCAATCGGGTTGTTCTGTACGTTTGTTTGTCACTGAACTCCTCCTAAACTGGACTTATGGATTTTGATGAAATTTTTTCTTTGTGTTTGACAAAGCATTGTGAATGTTTTTGTGCCATCCCCTTTGTTGTAAGTCGCCACCAGATGGTGCTGCAGTATACCAACTTCTATACAGTTCAACCGATCGCAATGAAACTTGGTAATAATATGCATTCGAGTATGGAAAAAGGTACGCGCTATCCACTTTATTGTTACTTGGCACCAGGTGGTGCTGCAGCATTTCATCTTATACATCGTTCCAATGATATCCGTGAAAATTAATATCCACATATATTCGAACATGGAGAATATATTCGCGATATGTAATTTCTACATTATATATATATATTTTTTTTTTTTTTTTTTGGCAAGACAATGTATGCCGGGTTCTGGTGGTTTATAATAGTTTTTCTAAGCAAAAGCAACTTCATTGGCAAAAAAAATGATGCTCTTATTTATAAATATAACTGAGTAAAACACATTTATATAAATCGTGTTAAAAGCAATCTACTCATTAGTAAAATAAAAATACATTAAATGGAATTATTTTCATTTCAAAAAAACGATTTTTGAAATATAAAAGATTAAAAGATTTGATTCTCTCACATATCTCTACTAAAGCGCAGATTTGTAAACATTCATATAACATATCTAAAAAGCAGTGATGATTAATCTTCTGAAGGTAATTTCTTCCAATTATACTCAACTAAGTAAAATTGGGAGAATTTAAATTATGTTAAAAGACGAATTATTCATCAGCAGAAGCGAATTGAAACTAAAAAAAAAGTTTTTATTTTCTAAATTATTCTTTTTCAAGATACAAATTACATTATTTTCACATAAACTATAATAATTTTTTAAAATATAACAGATTAGAAGATTTGATTATCTTCTATATCTCTACTAAAGCGCTGATTTATTACTATTCCACTAAGATATCGAAAAACAGTGATGAATTACCTTTTGAAAGATAATTTCTTCCAAATATATTCAAATAAGTAAAATTGAGGCAATTATGTTTAAAGATGTTGTTTATTATGTTTAAAGACGAATTATTCATCAACAGGAGCTAATTCAAATTAGCAAATTATTTGTATTATAAAGTTGTGCTTTTAAAGATACGAATAGCATTATTTTCACATAAACTAATAATTTACTAAGATAAAACATGTTCTTTTATTTGTGGGAACTTATCAGTAAATTAATAGGAACTTGTTTTTTTTTTTTCAAAAATAGCCACGTTAGCATAACATTCGACGTAATTACCATTAAGTCGTTAGTCTGTGCATTATGTATAAATAAAACATGTTAATATGAAATTTTGCTTGATAAATATTCCATTTAAATTCATAATTGGGTATTTTTTTTTACTTATACGTCATGTTACATTAGATAATTTGCAAATCCAAACTGAAATGGTTGGCTAATTTCTGCTCAGAAAAAGGAAAATCAGACAAGTATATGAGACTGGTAATCTATTATATTTTAATCATAAAGGATATTTGTTATTTTGTAAGAAATAAATTACACATAAACGTTAATTAGAGTTAGAGGCAGTCAGAAAAATTATTGAGAGGAAATGCGCAAATGGTGAATTAGTTAATTTGTTTTGAAAAAAAAAGTTATAAGTTGAAAGCATTTCGACATAAGGGAGATTTTATTTTATTAAATGGAGAAAAAAAAATGGTTTTTGCCAAGCTAATGAGAGATCAGGCGAAAACAATTGCATATTGTAAACAGAAGAATATAAAAAAATCACAGTAAATTACTTGTGCGTCGAGTAAGAAAATTATTGCCAATTATTTAATAATAATCTGTAGAGTGAGAGAGTTTGCAAACTCTTGGAGAGGTTTGCAAATTGAGTTAGCTCGGTTTGAAAGTGACAAACAAAATCAATCCTGAAGTTCCTGCACCAGAATCAAGGATGAATACAATCAATATGCTTGTCAAAATATATTTTTGGGAATCTCATTTTTATGGGTGTTCCAAATTATGATGGACGCAAGAATTCCAAACTGTTTTGAGGCATTGGCAACTCTTTTGATATGAAAATATTTTGATTTCTGAAGCATGATGAAAAATGTTTTTAAATAAGTTACAAAATTCAGAATATTTATGTTGAATATGTTTATATGATATATTTATGTTTGTTATGCTATGCATTTGACATATTATGATATGTTTGTTGTGCTTTACGTTTGATATATTATGATTTTGTTAAGTTATAAGTTTGATATGTTATGATATGTTTGCTATATTATACGTTTGATAAGTTTGTTATGTTATATGCTTGATATGTTTGTTATGTTATAAGTGCTATGTTGTATTCCATATTATGATGGAAACAAAAATTCCAACATTGGCAAATCTTTTGATTAAAAGCATTAACAATTTTTTTATATAAGTTACAAATTGAAAAATTCAGAATATTTTTATTGAATATGTTTATTTTATGATATGTTTGATACATTATAAGGTTGATATATCATGATTTTATTAAGTTATATGTTTGACATGTTATACGTTTGTTATGTTATGATATGCATATGTATGTTTTACATGTTATGATATATATATGTTATGTTTTACATGTTATGATATGTTTGTTATGTTATAAGTTTGATATGTTGATATGTTTGATATGTTATGATATGTTTGATATGTTATGATATGTTTGATATGTTATAATATGTTTGTAATGTTTTATATGTTATGACATGTTTGTTATGTTAAAAGTTTGATATGTTATGATGTGTTTGATATATTTGAAAAGATATTCTTGAACTGAGTATTTTTATACCGATTAAAAAACACCAGCGATTATAACAGATCACAAAATATGTTTATCCAACATCCATGAATCTATACGCCTAGAGTCTGATCTTTTCTGATACATTGTCTTTCTAAAATAAATAAATACACACCCATATCCACAAGCCCATATATCCCAATAGATGCGGCGAGAAAATAGCAGTTCATAAAAATTCTTCTTCGAATATTTTTGTTCTTCTTTTCATTTCGTCGTCATTCTCTGCGCTTGATCCTGAGGTGGTTGGTACCAAAATGGTTCTTTAGCCACACAAGAACCTCAGAATCTGAAAGAACCCCCTTTAATTATGCGATCTAGTCCTCAGGGGATGTTTCATGGAGACCAAAAGTACTTTTCTTTTTTGCAAACTATGCGAATCAATTTTTCCCCCATATTGATCCTTTTCTATTCTGAGGTTGAAGAAGAGCTCGACTCAAATTAATTTCTTAGAGAATCTTCTTTTTCTTTTTTTTTTCTGGGTGTGAGGGCTTTTATGTCGGCGTTTAAGGGGTCGTAAAGGAGGTCCAGAATGAAACTTAGTTTTATTTAACAGTATCTTACTGTTAGTAAGGGAAGAGATTGGTTTAATGCTATCTTAATGATGTTCTTCTGCACGCAAAAATATGGAATGATATAAACTAGGAATTTTCCTTTTAATAAGGTTATTATTCTTCTAAATGAGTAATAGTTCCAATTGTAATTCATTTGTGCTGGTTCAATGATAATTCCTATTTCGAAATTTTTCTTTCATCGGTGCACATACTCCTTGTATGTATATGAAAATCCCACGAAAACGCGATTTAAGGAGCTAAATGAAGAAGATTTTATATTTTTCTATGAATAAATCTCTAACAAACAACAAATATTTTAAAATGAAATGCAAGCGTGTCTTATTATGTTTTATAACTTATTTTTAGAAATTTGTATAATATCTGGAAACATTTCTTTGAAAATAAAGAAAGGAAATAACTAATCTTTTTATTCGCTCTACTTTTTTATCCAAGAAAATCTTTTAATTGTATAAATTGTTTAGTTTAGTATCTTACGTGTTAGTTTTACATGGTTTTATAATGGGATTAGTAAAATCAATTAGGGTACATTAGAAATTTCTGTTATTTTCTTAAAATAGATGTCTGCTATTTTTTATTACATAAAATAAAGGAAACATTACATTTATAATACTTATTTAAATTGATTACAGAGCCTAATGGCCGAGTGTCTAGCGCTCTGTGCCGCAGTTTTGGGATTCGAGTCCCGACGGTGCCATGGATGTTTATAGTGGTTCTATAGTTCCCGTAAAACCATACCATAGTTCCCTGTCTAAAATGACTGCAGGACGTAGGTCTGACAACTCTACTATATTTCGTAAAAAGTCAGCATCACGGAGCCAAGTCAGACTTTTACCTACGGATGTTTCATCACAACAGAAGCTGCCCCCTCCCCCTTCTCTCCTTCCATGATACCATACGGGTTCTTGGACTTAGTCTACAGGTTGCTATCTATCAAGTGGGATAAGAAACAACAACAAATTGATTCTGCAAGGCTTTTGATTATTTTTAACATCAGAAATCTACCTTTCCACTTAAAAACCTTCGCTTAAAACCTAGTGGATAAAGCTGTAAATCTGCAGTTTTTCCATTTAAAAATTAATTTTTGAATATGACATTATAAAAGTCATTAGCGTAATCCTCAAAATTCAGCAAAGCACAGAATTTTCTTCAGTGATTCGTTGGTTCCACGATCTAAAGGCAAACTTTCACGTGTAATTTTTTTCTTGTGAGATTCGAATGAAATTTCTTAAATTGCTTATGAAAAGAGACAATGTTTGAGATTCGAGTGCCTCACCTTGATTCCGGCACTCCTGCACTTGGAGACGGCATCTGGGACGGCAGCCCTGGGCGGGTCGATCATGGCCACCAGACCCACGAACCTCAGACCCGAGAGGGGAAAGTTCTCTTGCTCTCCGTCGAACGCGTACCCGGGCCGAAACTTGCCCTGGGGAAGTTTGTAGTCGCAGAAACCTGGAAAATAAAAAGAATCCATTCCTTTAGCATATAATAAGCATAGTTGTCATATTTGTATCTTTTTGGAAACTTCGAGTTAACAAAATAAATTTATATTTCTGAAATAAAAAGAACTTTTGGTTATTTTTAATTAAATGATGTATCGATTCCTTTGACATATGAGTGAAGTTGCATTTCATATTTGTATCTTTTGGGGAACTATAAGTTAATTTATATTTATATTTCTGAAATAAAACGAATATTTGTGGCTATTTTTTGGCTTGAAAATTTGATGACAATAAAAAATAAGGTTTTTATTTAATTAAAAAGTGACTAATTACAAAAATATATGTGCTCTGCTAAATGTTTGAGATTTCTAATAACTGATCTTAAATAATATAAATTAGCTAAAGAAAAAAAAAAACCTCCTTATCCAAGAATTCTGAAAACATTTTTTCCCTTTAATCGGTTATCACCTATTTTTAAGAAAATAATATTATTAATTTGAGAAATAAACTGAAACCTAATACAGTACATTATGTACCTCAAATTGTTATTAATTGCCCCAGGTAGTTTTTTTAGCCAGGCTCCATCTAGTGGCTTAAAAATCTGATGACAATTAAAAATAAGGTTTTTATTTAATTAAAAAAATGACTGATACAATTGTCTCGTAATTTTTGACAACTAATTTTTGGAACGAAATTAGTAGAAGATAATCAGATATAAAACCACAAACAAAACTATACCTATACCAAAACTAACAAAAAAAAAACTATACCACATAGAAGTTATTTCTATGTGGTATAGTTTTTAAGATATTCTGGAATATATATGCATGTATATATCAATTTATATACAGGCCGCGCCATAAATTCGTACAAACTTCAGAAATTCAAATAAATAATGCTTTGAAAAATTTCGGTTCCTCGAGTAGGAACAGAGGGACATTGAATTTTATTGATACGTTAATAGGATCAGAGAGACATTGGATTTTATTAATACTACGTTGATACTATCAGAAGGAAAGTGTATTTTATTGATACGTTGATAGGAACAGAAGGACATTAGATTTTATTGATACGTTGATAGGATCAGATGGACATTGATTTTATTAATAAGTTGATATTCTTAATATCTAAGATCTCACTTAACTATCAATGACTGGAATAAATGAATATTCTATTTACGCTAGTCAAAACAAAACTTTGAATCTCACCAATAACTCTTTCACCCATTCCTCCAAGTTCAAGGTAGGCATCGTTGAAGGCTTCCTTCATATCTTCGTCCAGAACTTTCTCTTTGCCATGAATGAAAATGGTCGAGCAGCGGTCCAGGATTCTTTCGGGTGCCCCTTTCATGCAGAGCAAATAGCCAGAACCATCCTCTAGGTCGTGTATGGTAACCTAAAGATGGAAATAATTACATACTTCAATAATGATATTCCCTTCATTGAATGTAGAACAAAAAATTAAGCCCTATATTATTCTTATAGTTTCAAAGATGATTATTTTTTGAAGTGATTACCTAACGAAAGATATTGAAAATTTTACAGAAGACATCACCTTTTTTTTCCAATCTCCCTTTATTCCTTTTTTCAATAAAATCTTTCATAATTATTATCTCTTTGAAAGATATATGTTTCGTTTTATTTAAAAAAAAAAGGTGCTATTTCAATTTTAGGAAAAAAATTTAAATGCTAATTTAATTAAACAGTGAAGTTTTCTTTTTATATAATGAAGCAATTGCACACAGCATTCTGATATGTTGTAACTATTTTTTTCCAGCATTTTCAGTTGATTGAAATATACTGCATTGATATATTAAAACATTAAATCTCTTATTGTATGAATTAATACAATCATATTGCTTTTTAACCGTGCTTCCTCCTACACACTGGCACTTTTGGAGTTCAGGAGAAATGGGCAGTAAACATTGAGATTTTCACCCGAGATGAAGAGCAGCGTAATTACGCACCTTTGTTGAGAGACGTTTAATACGCAAACCAGCGTATTAGTCGGCCTCGAGACTCTCACTCGGAGAAAAATATATTTAGCATATCCTGCGCGTAGCTGATTATAGGATTTTCGGTTTAGAAATGGAAACCTTCCACTAATCTATAATTATCTGTTTTTAAATATGTTAAATATTGTATGTCTCTAATTCTATGTATATGATGTTTGTGCGTGTGTAAATAAAGCTGTGATTTCTCAAACCTGTGACTCAAGTAACTTAACCCAACTACACTCGATTACAATCTGGACTTCAACCAGCACACTACACTTTTAAATAAAATGGTCCATATGCAAAGTTTTATTTAAGTAACTATATAAAGATTGTTTGTTAAAACTTCTATTAAAATAATTATATTTCTGGTAAAAAGGTACGAAATATTTCTTATTAAGCAGCTATATTTCAAGAATGCATACAAAACATTATTTAACCAATGAGCTTTAAGCAAATACGAGTAGAATATGTAAATACAATTACTTTTTAAAAAGCATAAATATTTGTATTCTAATTTTTTATATTAACTTTCTTGAGTTCACTAAATTACTTCCAAGAACTTCTTTTCATAATCCAGGTAAAAGAGAAAATAATTAGTAATGACTAATTATTTTCAAAATCATTTTGAAAATCCAGGCTTTAACGCTGATAAAAAATGTAAAGCCTGAAATCAATCCTGGACATGAGATACTTAAAAAAAATATTATTCTATTAAAGTGTAAAACGTTTTTTTTTTTTTTTTTTTTCAAATACTTTCCTATCAAGTAAAATTATTATTTCAACATAAATACGAATAAATTTGCATAATCTACATAAATCTGAATCATATTATTTATTTTATAATAAAAAAATTTCTTATGGAATATCTACATTTAAATTTTTTAATTCCAGCTTGTTTACAAAGAGATAAAACAGTTATGCAACAAATGAGCAATATAGATCAAAATAATCTGTTAACTTAAAATGCCAAATCTTGCTTTGCAATTAAATTTTACTAAAAATACTTCTTCTGTCCTGGTTTATAAACATCAGTTTAATTGCAGAATGTGTACTGAATGCAGAAAATGAACATTAATTCTTTGGCTCTAACAATAAAACAATGTTAATAAGAAACGGGAGAGATTTAATTCTATGATGTGAATAACTTTAAAGCAATTGCTAAAAATTTATTTTCTAGAACATTTAATTTATAAACATGTTAAAAAAAAACTACACTAAACATGTAAACTAATAAACATGTTCGATTCTTCTTTTGAATAATCAAGAGGTCAAAGAAAAGTCATTATTCAAAAAAAAATTCCAGAAAATTTTCTATAGTTCTAGAAAACTACAATAAATTACAACTAATTATGTACAATAAAGTTTAGAACAATGGTGTAAATAAAAAATAAAAATATTTTAAATTTTGTGTTGTTGCGTTAAAAATAGAAGAAAAACTATTTCTGTAACTCCAAATGAATTATTATTTTTGATTTCGTTAATCATACATGTTGAGTTGAAACAAGCGAACTATATTTATTACGCGTAGGAATACTAACGTAATTGGGTTTCACTCATTTCTCCCTAGCGCATTGTTTCTCGAGAGTGGGAAGAAAAAAAATAACAATGATGTTTATACAATGCTGCGAGCAGATGTTTTTTGTTTCAACAATGAATGAAGGAATATTTTCAAAAGGGAATTAAATAAATTCATTTTCTTATTTTAATAATGTAAATATTTATAAAGTTTTATAGAATAATGTTATAAATAAGTAATATAAAATAAAATTTTAAGTCAGTTCCTACTTAGGTCAACAAAGAAAATTTCATTTTAGTTACTTTTTATTAAATAATTACAATTAATATAAATATATATGCATGCATATGACAGAATCACAATATTAAGTGGCAAAATAGAAATTTTCTCCCATATAAAACTAAAATTAATTAATTAAATTTAGTTAATGAATTAATATTTGAAAAAAGCTGTATTAACATCAAGTGTCATCCACTGCAAGTTTCAAATAATATATTTGAACTTGAGTGGATGAATAAAAAGTATTTTATGAACGATTGAAAATTTGAACAAGATATATAAATATATGTGTGAACTAATAGGAGGAATTGAAAAAATGTTGTTAAATAATGATGTTTTAAATTACAAAGAATGCTTACGTGATATTTGTTGCTCGAATTGAAAGGTATTTCACAGACTTTGACATTCCTTTTTCGATATGCGGAAACATTTCCAATGGCCAACTCCATACACTTGAGAATAGCAGATTCAGATGCATCACCGATGCAGTCCCTATAAAAAAATTAAATAAAATTATTTATATAATTTAATAAAAATCATTAAATTAACTTGGTTTTTTTTACAGTAAAAATGTAAAATACAGAAATGAGAATGTTTATGATGTTATTAATATGAATTTTATAATTAAATTCTTTATATTTAAAACATGTTTCTTAAGAAAATTCGTTTATATTTCAGTTAAAGAAATTTTATTTTAGGAAGCTATATGACTAAATAATTTTTTATGTAAGTTTTTCGACAATGATGAATGTCTGTAAAAAGAATAAACAAAATGATTAATTCATCACTTTGTTTGCACATTTTCAATGAACAAATATAGCTAGATTAACATTCCTAATTTGTTTTTTTATTTGAAATTATTGGAAGCATTTTATTTGATAAATCATAGTTTAAACATGATAATAACGACATAATAAACATAGCATGTGCATGTATAAATATAGCATATATATATATATATATATATATATATAACATGTATAAAATGAAAATGGAATTTTGCTTATGAATAATGACATATGAGAGCCGAATGGATATGCAAAAGTTGGCACCTTTTGAGAATGGGCAGGTTTTCTTGTCCTTCTTTGAATTCAGCCCTGCTACAGAGACACGCCACTCTCGCCAAAGCCTGCCAACCTGCGGAAGTTTTGTCATACTGCACACCTAAGAGAATAGTATTAATAATTAAATTATTTCATACAGTTATCATGCATACACAACATTATAACATATATCCACTACAAGTTTTCAGATACGTATAAATGGACACAAATATGTTGGTGGACACAATATCATTGGTGAGTTTGGTAAATAGATACAATATCATTGGTGCGTTTGGTAAATAGACACAATATCATTGGTGCGTTTGGTAAATAGACACAATATCATTGGTGCTACAACCCTTGAAAGGCCCTGACCTCCTTCAAGATTTTTTTGCCATTCCACACGACTTATGGTCTCTTTGTTTCCAATTTGTAACATTGAGTGTCTTCAAGTCCTCCTAGACTTGATCTCTCCATCTAAATACACAAATATGTAAATCAATGTAAATTTGTCCACAACTCACACGCAAAATGCCTAAAAGTCAAATCATCTTGATCTTAAACTTTTAACTGAGTACTTAACCATTTCGGAATCGCTAATTACAGTCTGACGTTGAATGAGGTTGATTTTGTTACATTAGTAAATATATATTACAGTTTGAAATAATAGATTTAGAAGAAAAAAATACAAAAGCATTATCAGATACCATAACTGAAAATTTGATAAAGTAGATTAAAACTAATTAAAATAATTTACTACAAAGAATGAAGACAATTCTAATTAAAAGAAGTTACTGTAAAGAATGAAAACTGTCCCAATTAAAAGAATTAACTATAACGAATGAAGACAATCTTAATTAAAGGAATTTACTATAAAGAATGAAAACAATACTAATTAAAAGAATTTACTAGAAAGATTGAAGGCAATCCTAATTAAAAGAATTTACTATAAATAAAGAAGTCAATCCAATCCTAATTAAAAGAATTTAATATAAAGAAAGAAGACAATCCTAATTAAAAGAATGCTATAAAGATTGAAGATAATCCTAACTAAAAGATTTTACTATAAAAAATGAAGACAATCCTAATTAAAAGAATTTATTATAAAGAATGAAGTTAATCTTTATTGAAAGGATTTGCTATAAAGAATTTGATTAGGATTGAAGACAATCCTAATCGAAAGTACTTACTTTAAAGAATTAAGACAATCCTAATTAAAAGAATTTACTATAAAGAATGAAAACAATCCTAATTGTGAGAATTTACTAGAAAGCTTGAAGACAATCCTAATTGAAAGAATTTACTATAAAGAATGAAAATAATCCTATTACTCTTGATGAAATCCGATCTATTTTTATTCTATTTCGCAGAAATAAAACGCGAGTTACCAATCACCCATATTCGTCTCAGTCGCCATTCTCAAATATAAATTACCTTCCAACCGGTTACTTTTCTGTCGCTGTTGTCTTTCAAAATACTCCGTCAAACAGCCCCAAAACTTAATTTACTGAGAACTTTGCAGAAGAGAACAGGTGGGGACGAAGCGAAATTTAAGGAATTTCGAATGTTGTTTGCAAGATAACTGGTGTCAGCGTCTCAGTCTCGAAATGAGCTCCAAATTAAGAGGGAACCTCGAGGCACTCATTTCGAGATCTTCCGACACATTCAGTCGCTTTAAATTCTGATCAAATTATTATATTTGGAATGACAGACTGTCTGGAAGGGACTAATAACTCTGAAGCCTGTTTCTAAAAGTAATATCAGTAGTAAGGCTACTGGCTAATGAATTATTTTTGTTTGTTTTTGATATAACGATGCAGTTTAGAAAGATTGGCTGTATCAAATAAAATTAAACAAATATACAATAATTAAACAAATATTAAATATACAAATATACAAATATACATTACAATAACTGTATGTAGGATATATAAAATTAAATGCTGGTAGAGTAGAAGTAATAGTTGTGTGTGTTGATATTTCTTTTAGCTTAAAAATTAAGATTGAAGTTGATTTTCATACATTGATGAATATCTACAACAAGTGTCTAAAAGTCAGACCATCATGTTCTTAAACTGATAATTGAGTACTTTAACCATTTGGGTAATTACTAGTTCCAGTCTGAAGTTGATTATTAAGTAAAAATTACATTAACTTTATTATTTATTATTTATTATTAACTTCATTATTACATTATCTTCTTATTTCTTAAATTCATTCTTAAGTTAAATACATTGATGAATATCCACGACAAGTGATATTCACCAATTATCAGTATCAATTGTCCAAACCATAACTGAAAATTTGATAAAGGGGGTTAAAACTAATTAAAAGTATTTACTATAAAGAATAATAACAATCCTTTAATTTCTTTCACTCATTTTTGATGAAATGCGATCTATTTTTATTCTATTTCTCGGAAATAAAACTCGAGTTACCAATCACCCATGTTCGTCTCAGTCGCCATTCTCAAATATAAATTATCTTCCAACCGGTTACTTTTCTCCCGTTGTTGTCTTTCCAAAATGCTCCGTCAAACAGCCTCAAAACTTAATTTACTCAGAACTCTGCCGAAGAGAACAGGTGGGGATGAAGCGGAATTTAAGGAATTTCGAATGTTGTTTGCAAGATAACTGCTGTCGGCGTCTCAGTCTCGAAATGAGCTCCAAATTAAGAGGGAACCTCGAGGCACTCATTTCGAGTTCTTCCGACAGATTCAGCCGCTTTAAATTCTGATCAAATTATTAGATTCGGAATGACAGACTGTGTCTGGGAGGGACTTAATAATTCTGGAGCAGCGTGTTTCTAAAAGTAATATCAGTATTAAGGTTACTGGCTAATGAATTATTTTTGTTTGTTTTTGAAATAGCGATAAAGTTTAGAAAGATTGGCTGTATCAAATAAAATTAAATAAATGTGCATTATTAGAATAATTGCATGTATCATATATAAAGTTGTATGCTGATATGGATGTAATAGTTGTGTGTGTGTTTGACGTTTCTTTTAACTTAAACATTAAGGTGGTCAATTTTTTTAATATGTAATACATTATGATTAGTTCCTTCGTAATTACCAAAAGCATGTTAATATTTAAAATAATTATTTTTTCATAAATATAATTTCATCTTTTGTAATAAAAGATAAAATTAATGCTTTAAATAAAAAAAAAATAATAATAATTGCTTTAACAGTATTTTTTGATAATAAAATCAATGCTTTATAACAGTATTATTGCTTATCAGTTTAAAAACATGAAAATTGATGCTATGTAATAATGTAATAATTGATGCTATATAAAGAATTTACTATGAAAACAATCCTAATTGAAAGAATTTACTTAATATAGACCATCCTAATTAAAAGAACTCACTATAAAGAATCTAAGCAGTCCTACATTGGTGTGCAAGACTTAAGCAACAATGTAAAAATTTAGCAGATAGCCATGAAATTGCAGAAAAGGAGGTCTGGAGATTAGTACAATGAACACGTAAGTCAGTAGAAAAGTCATGCGTATGAAAATATCAGGAACAAAACGTCGGAGGCGACGTGAGCGTACGCAAAACGCATGATGTCTGCGCGCGCTGCTCAACAGTACAATAAAAGGAAGGACGGAGACGCAATTCAACATATTCGCTGCAAGTGTCAGTGAGTCAGTTCGTGAAATATGGCTAGAAGAAATCACATGGACGACTTCACACGTGGAAGAATGATCGGAAAACTGGAGGAGGGGCGTATTGTCACCAGTGTAGCTGCAGAGTTCGGAATCAACAAAAGTGTCGTTTCACGCGCTTGGAAAGCGTTCCAAACCACAGGTAGAGCTGTTAGAGAGGTTGGTGGTGGCCGCGCGAGAAAGACAACTGCAGGGGATGACCGATATATCGTCCTGCATGCGAAAAGAGGCCGACAGCAGTCAGCAAGCGGCATTGCTCAGCAACTGTGTACAGCAATGGGGCGACAAGTGTCGCGGTTTACTGTGGTCAGACGCCTTCACAAAGTGGGCCTATTCGCCCGCCTTCCTGAACGCTGCCTCCCGTTGAAAGTTGGGCACCATTTACAGTGATGCAGAGTGCATAAAAACTGGACAACTGATAAATGGAGTCGTGTCCTTTTACGGAGGAGAATCGGATCTGTACCAGAAGCGATTCTCGACGAGCTTTGATTTGGAGAGAGGTCGGGACCCGGTTTTATCCCAGTAACCTCAAGGAAAGACACCGTTATGGTGGCTCTGGAGTTCTTGTCTGGGGAGGCATTTTTGCTGAACGGGCGAACTAAGCTCCACGTTTTTCGACAGAGGGTCTGTAACCGGGGATCGCTATTGTGAGGAGGTACTCCTTCCCCATGTGTGTCTGTCTGTTCCGAGGTGCCATTGTCCCAGACTTCATTTTTATGAATGACAATGCACGGCCACATCGAACTCTTGCTGTTGAGGAGCTACTTTAAAGTGAAGATATCACTCGAATGGATTGGCCAGCGTACTCCCCAGATTTAAATCCCATCGAGCACGTGTGAGATGCTTTGGGGAGACGCATTGCAGCAGGCTTACATCCTCCGCAGAACACCCAACAAATCAAACAGATGCTGATTGAGGAATGGGTACTCCCGCAAGAAATGTTGCACGAGCTGGTTCTGAGTATGCGGAGACGGGGCGAAGCAACCATTGCAGTGAGGGGGAGGGCATATCCCATATTAAGGAACATCTGCTTGTTGTTCTTCCTCTTGGTTAGACAATCATGCGTAATACTATGCGTTCAATAAAGCTTGTTTTTGTTTGATTCCATACCGTATGCATTGTATTCCTTTTTCAGCGCCGATGCTTTCGTCATCCTTTACGTACGTAATACTCTCCCTCATTTCTGAATGTCATGTCTCTCAGATGATTTCTCGTGGAGTTATGGCAAAAACCCACCTGTTGCTTAAGTTTTGCACACCAGTGTAATTAAAAGAATTCACTACAAAGAATCTAGACAATCCTAATTGAAAGAATTTACTATAAAGACAATCCTAATTGAAAAAATTTACTATAAAGATTAAAAACAATCCTTTAATTTCTTTTACTCGTTTTCGATGAATTCCATTTTTATTCTATTTCGCGAAAATAAAACGCGGGCAACAAATCATCCATATCCGTCTCAGTCTCCTTTCTCAAATATAAATTATCTTCCAACCGGTTACTTTTCTGTCGCTGTTGTCTTTCCAAAATACTCCGTCAAACAGCCCCAAAACTTAATTTACTGAGAACTCTGCCGCAGAGAACAGGTGGGACGAAGCGGAATTTAAGGAATTTCGAATGTTGTTTGCAAGATAACTGTTGTCAGCGTTCTCAGTCTCGAAATGAGCTCCAAATTAAGAGGGGACCTCGAGGCACTCATTTCGAGTTCTTCCGACACATTCAGTCGCTTTAAATTCTGATCAAATTATTAGATTCGGAATGACAGACTGTCTGGGAGGGACTAATAACTGTGGAGCAGCGTGTTTCTAAAAGTAATATCAGTATTAAGGCTACTGGATAATGAATTATTTTTGTTTGTTTTTGAAATAGAGAATGCAGTTTAGAAAGATTGGCTGTAGAAAATAAAATTAAACAAATATATTATTAGAATAACTGCATGCAGGATGGTATAAAGTTGAATGCTGATATGGATGTAATGGTTGTGTGTGTGTTGATGTTTTTTTAACTTAAACATTAAAATGGTCAATTTTTTAATGCATAATACATTTTGATTAATTCTTCCGTAATAGCCAAAATTATGTAAATATTTTTAACGATTATTTTTACCATGAATATAGATTTATCTTTTGTAATAAAATCAATTATTTATAACTGCATCGTTACTTATCAGCTCAAAAAAATATGAAAGTTTATGCTGTTTAATAAATTAAAAACTCTACGTAGGAACTTTTGTAATTTCTGATTTTCAATCTTCATCAATAATATTTTTTTTTTCTCAAATTTATTAAAATAAAATGTAAGACAATATATATTAGAAAAATTAAAAACTATTCAAATAAAATTGCAGACAACTTCATTGTGGAAATATAGTTTTACTGTATCCATAATATTGATGTATAGTATTGATGCCAAGTATTATATATTGATAACAACTACCAAGATAACAAAAATACCTAGTCCTATTACCAATTATACTAGTCCAATTACTACCGATATCTGGCAGAAGCAGACAGACTTAGCCCTCCAATGGACTGTTACACAAATGAAGAAGAAGAAAGATAATTACTACAGATAACTAGAATTTCAAACCTGAATCACCAATATTATTCATTAATCAACAACCCAGGCAGAAAAAAAGGTTCAAAATTGATGTAAACAATGTCTATGAACTGGACAACGTTTCAATTATCACATCATCTACAAAAATTTGAAAATGATTATTCTAATCATAAACAAAAGATAAAAATAGTTATAAGTTTATTGCAAGTTAAAATAAATTATAACCTCTCTTAATTTTGTCCTAAGTGTCCAATCCAAAAGGTTTTGAGTAATATAATTTTACTACTTTGAAAGAAATATTTTATTTTTCTAATTCCATTTTTTATGTAAATTCTAATATTTTTAACATTTTATATTAGACGAAACATTCATCTAAAATAGAAACTCATATCTTTAATAAAAAGTTTTTTAATTAGATATTTTAAAAAACTATTTTAATTTTGTAGGAAAAATAATCTTACAAAATAAGACTGATAGGTTTTAAAATCTCTGCAACAAAATATTTTATATATATATTGAATACAGAGCGCAAACTTTCCTTTAATGAATATTTCCAGATATTTCCATGTTATTTAACAGATTCTTTCCCCAGTCATTTTGTCACCATTTATTACTCCCCGAATATAAACGTTTTGCCAAGGACAATTTGAACTATATGCAGAACATTAAAAAAAAAAGCTCTGTGTGGGTATGTAATCGCTCACTTTACTCACAAATTGCAATTCATGGCTCTTCCTACTGACTGGAAGGGAAATCTTTCTCAAGCTCCTATCACCTCGAACATTTAAAAAAAAAAATAACAAAAAAACATCCTTTCGAATCAAGCGAATGGTTAGTTCTTTAATAGTCTCCTACTGCAGCAGTGTGGGCTGGCCTTCGCAACTAATTTAAAACTCATCATCTCGACTTCCCATCGCCAGTATGCCCAGTTTCCTATTCATCGATAGGCTTTTACGTCACATTTGCTGGAATGACAAATAAGTAAAAGGGAAGACTAGATGGACTATATCCAGAGGGTTGAAAAGAAAACAAGACTGTTGGAAGCCATCAATGAATCGGCCTTCTGGGCAATGACAGACGAATTCCTTTTTTTTTATTTTCATTCCAATTTTTTTTCCTTTTCATTCTTCATTCGAACAAAAAAGAGAAAAAAGAATGGTCGTCCTTCCTTTGGAAGCTATTCATTCTGTTTCTAGACTGAAAAAGACTAACTAAAAAAAAAAAGAATTAGTTTTCTTCATTAGATGACGCTGGCGATCTGGAAAAAAAAAGGCATCTATCTAGCGCAAAATAGGTTCCTTTAAAACCCAATCCTAAAACCGAAACCAATTTTATTCTTTATCTCTTGTTACTGTGAAGGGACTTATTTTTTGTTACAGAGAACTTTATTTTGATTACATCAGACGTTCAACAGCGAAGTTTTCAACAAAATTGGGTGTTTGATGCGTCCATGAATTGGATTGTGGCTTAGATGGGATAAAATACTTTCATTTTGATTCTATCGTCAAAACTCGCGTTGAAGTAAACAAATGATTTAGTCGAATTGATTTTTTGTTAAAACAAATGGGAGCGGTTCTTTTCACAAAGAAAATAAAAATAAAAAAATGCTTGCTTTTTATAAGGAAGAAAAATTATTGTTGCATAAATTTGGTCGCATACAGTTCTTAAAATGGTTGCATGCATACGGTGCATACAGTCATCGATCTAGCCATCTATCATCGAGAATAACATTGAAATTTAAATATATTTATTTAACTTTTCAAAAGATAAATAATTTAAAAAATAGCTATCCAAATTAACAAACATAGTGTAGCATTTTTCCCACGGAAGAGTTGTAGCATTTCTTTCCCTGGTGAGAGAAATGTATATTCTTTAACAAGTACATAATAACAATATATCACACAAATCTGACAGCAGATAAGCCATGTTATGAATAGTTATATTAGATGCAATTAGTGTTATGTACTAATGAGAACAATCTCTCACTCAAATCTGATAGCAGATATTCAGTGTCATGGATAATAACACTCATGAAACAAGTAAAAGGGAAGACTAAATGGACTATATCCAGAGGGTTGAAAAGAAAACAAGGCTATTGGAAGCCATCAATGAATCGGCCTTCTGGCAATGACAGACGAATTCTTTTTTCCTTTTCATTCTCCATTCGAACAAAAAGAAAAAAGAATGGTCGTCCTTCCTTTGGAAGCTATTCATTCTGTTTCTAGAATGAAAAAAAGGACTAACTAAAAGTGGCAACAAAAAAAGAATTAGTTTTTCTTCATTAGATGACGCTGGCGATCTGTAAAAGGCATCTACCTAGCGCAAAATAGGTTCCTTTAAATCCCAATCCTAAAACCGAAACCAATTTTATTCTTTATCTCTTGATTCTGTAAAGGGACGGTTTTATTTATCTATTTTTTTGTTACAGAGAACTTTATTTTGATTACATCAGACGTCCAACAGCGAAGTTTTCTACAAAATTGGGTGTTTGATGCGTCCATGAATTGGATTGTGGCTTAGATGGGATAAAATACTTTCATTTTGATTCTGTCGCCGAAGATCGCGTTAAAGTAAACAAATGATTTAGTCGAATTGATTTTTGTTAAAATAGATGGGAGCGGTTCTTTTCACAAAGAAAATAAAAACAAAAAATGCTTTCTTTTTATAGCAAAGAAAAACTATGTAACTTGTACCAAACAGTGATCACTCATACCTTCTCAAGTTTATCATCAAATGTCTACTCCAATTAAATTGACATTTATTTAACTTTTCAAAAATAAATAATCTAAAACACAGCTATCCAAATTAAGAAATATAATATAGCATTTTTTCCACGGTAAGAGTTGTAACATTTCTTTCCCAAGAGAGAGAAACGTATATTTTTAACAAGTATATAATAATAACATGTTATTTAAATTTTACAGCAGATAAGCAGCGTTGGGGATACTTATATTATATGGAATTAGTGTTTTGTACTAATGAGAACAACCTGTCTTTCAAATCTAATAGCAGATATTCAATGTCATGGATAATGAGACCACAAGAAATTAGCGATTGTTTGTGCGACCTTCACAGGTAGAAACAATTACAGATGGAATATGGATTAGATACACCATGAGTTGCTTCATCGTGGTTAGGGATAGACCATGGGCTGAGAAGATGTCTACGCCAAGGAGAAGTGAGGAAAGCTAATCCATCCTCTCCTCTTTTTTTTTTCTTAAAAGGAGGTTTTTGGAGGAAAAAACCCGAGAGTTATGTGACGAATCGAAATGAAGTGTTGTTTTTCTTTTTTTTTTTCTGAAAGTGAATAAACTGGCCGGAATTTTCACCTGTTTACAAAGTGGGCCCCTTGTGGTTTCGTATATCACGCCGTGTGATAATTAATGTCTGCCGCAGACCTGGTGAAATAGATTTACCGCAAGCTTGAGAACTCTCATAATCTCCAAATATGGAGTGAACTGCACTTGTGTATCTAATTTATATCTTTAATTTTCATTTCTGTGTAAATAAAGTTCGGTATATATATGCATTGTTTGTAATATTGTTGTGTTCCCATGAACCATAATGATAATTAATGTTTAGAAATAAAATTGAAATAAATCTAAAACGATTTTTAATAAAAATCTATGTTAAAATATAGATGACATAGCATCATTTTAATCATTTTAGCAACATTTTTAATCTAAACCACAAATTTTCAACCTTTTTAAAATACAATTCTTTAAATAAAGATTGATATATATGACTTTAGAAGTAAAAAGTTTTAAAGAACTGAGAATTAATTAAGAATTTGTCTGCAATGAAGTAAAAATAACGAGCTTCAGTAAAGTAGAAGAGAAAATTTGGCAAAAACAACTGATTGCCCACAGTCAGCAAGATTAAACTTACCAGACTGGTCCTCTGTGGTGTCTGATTCTATAATTTGATTATCAAACCACATATGGGCTACCGTCATTCTATTCTGGGTGAGGGTTCCAGTCTTATCAGAGCAAATGGTAGATGTAGAGCCCAAAGTTTCTACAGCTTCTAAATTCTTGACGAGGCAATTTTTGGAAGCCATTCTTTTAGCTGTTAGAGTCAGGCATACCGTGACAGTTGCAAGCAATCCCTCGGGCACGTTGGCCACGATGATGCCAATGAGGAAGATAACAGCATCCAGCCAGTAGTAGCCGAGGATGAAGGCGATGATGAAGAAGGAGATTCCGAGGAACACGGCCACGCCGGTGATGATGTGGATGAAATGCTCGATTTCCCGCGCAATGGGTGTTTCCCCCATCTCGAGCCCAGATGCCAAATTGGCGATGCGCCCCATCACAGTCCGGTCGCCTGTGTTGATGACTATGCCTTTGCCAGCACCTGAAACCACAAATAAAAATTTTATAGTCGTGCAGATTTTAAAGCTGTAACTTCATTTTAAAGATTTACTGCTTCATATAATGTTTGGTATAGACACTTCATTACAAAATATTTATTCTCAAAATTATGCTTATTTTCAAACAGTATTTGCAGTCGACCCTCATTATATTGCCGCTATACTGGCCATAAAATTTAGTGAGTTTTTTAACAATGCAAAACGGATTAACTCATTTTTTAATGCAAAATGGTTAAAAAGTTTTTAATGTAAATGGATTAACTGATTATGTAAAAACGGATTAACAGGCCTTTTTTGTGGAAAAAGGTCAATGTTTTTTGTTAATATAAAACGGGTTAAAGCGTTTTTTATATAAAACGATTAACACTTTATTTTTTATGTAAAAAAAAAGGCTTAACTTGTGTGTGTTTTCTTTATGTAAAACGTGTTAAAAGTTTTTGCCATGTAAAAGTTTAAAAGGCATTTTATGCAAAATGGGTTTCCATATTAAAAAAAATTCATTAAGCTATCACCTAATAAGCATGATCATGTGGTGAGTTAACTTTATTAACAAAGTGTTACATTACGGCAAAATGTATAAAAAAAGTGCTTAAAAATATTGATTACAATATATGACAAGGCACGAATCTAGCGCGAATATCTTATGGTACTGTCAAAAATACAAGTTTGCGGAAATAATACGTCGCGTATCAACAACATAGCGAAAGGTTTCAAGTGTTCTTTTTTCATTCAATAAACAATAGTAGAAGGTTTCGGGATTTTCCATACAATATGCAATCCCTCAGGCACATTGACCACAATGATGCTCCAGAGGAAGATAGCATCTAGTTAGTATAATAGCTCAGATAAAGGCTATGATGAAAAAGGAGAATGGAGATTTAGGCAACCCTAGTGATGATGAGGATGATATGTATACCAGTTCTCCCAGAACTTGCTACTATTTCTTCCAGAATTCTAATTGTTATTGAAATGAATACTAAGTAAAGTATTAAAATATATTTTAAGTTTACTCTTATCAATCTAAGTTTAATTCCAATTTAATTAATTGTTATGAAAATAAAAACATGAAGAATTAAAATAGTATAATTTTTTATATTCAATTTGCATTGCTTTGAGAATAAATGAATGTGTTAACAAAGCATCAATATTTTTTTTTTTTTTGGAAAAAGTTAACTATGCATTTACTTGAAATTAGAATTTCTTTAGATTAAAGAAATTTAGATTTATTAAATATTATATTTAATAAAAATAAGTGTGATTTATTTATAAATTGTTTCTGTAGCTCAATATTTTGTTAATCTATTTAATTGTGATTCTATAACTATTTGAAAAATATTTTGATAAATATAATAACAATTTCAATAAATACTCTATTTTAAAATGAACATATAACATTAATTTCTTACAAAATAAAATTAATGTTATATGTTCATTTTTATATTTTTTGAGTATTTATTAGAAATTGTATAAATATATAAACATAATTGTATAAACATGTTTATTGGAAACTATATTACAATATATTGTGTGTATGATATTATATTTTTAATATATATGACATTATGATATTTACTTTGGCCGAAGTAAAAAGAATAAAATAAATAAACTCAGTCTTCCCCACATTAAAAAATTGGCTTAAAAGGATACAAAAATTAAAATTGCATTTCTGTTATTTATTGAAGACGGATGACGTAAGTTTATTCTTTAGACTGCTTGGTAATAAAGTAACTATCTAATGTAACTATATTCTGTTCCGCCATAATCAAATAATCCACACTTCTCATATTACCTAATATCTTCATTGTTAAAAAGATGAATATATATTCAGAACACTGCATTTACATTTTATTATCAAATTAAAATAAACTAGGATCCCTCTTGTTAAAGTTTTGTGTAAAATAAACCAGACTCTGTGGGTAAACAACATCGATTATTTTGATTTTTGACTGTTTTACTTGTTTTTGGATGATCTTGCACGTTTGAAATAATCAAAATAATATTTTTTTTTAAAATAGCAGATTTGGAAAAAGCAGAGATATAAAGTGTATTATTTCCTGAACAGCCTTGAGACAAACAAGTCGTCTGAATACCAGTTTAATTTTGCTCAGATTTCTGAATTCCATGTTATTTTACATACTGCAGCAAAAGTAAAAAGTTCTTTTATGGTAATGTTGAGTAAGAGATTCCAGTTTCTGACAATTTAAGTTTTTCATTGCAGGATTGTGATGTCTCGTATTTATGGATTTTAAAAAGTTATAAGAATGGCCAAAAATCTCGGATTGCAGTGGAGGTTAAAATAACAGCATTTTTTGCATGGTATTAATTTTTGGAAACTTTTTGTCCCTGTGATATTGAATTGAAATTTTATATTTTCAGCTTTAACTTGATAAAAAAAATGTTTACTGCTGGATAGAAAACTTTTCTTTTTTTGAAATCTCTTATGTTTTTCATGTATACAAGAAAAAAAAATGCTATATTTATAAATAAAATATATATATATAACCGCAAGCTGTTATATTTTTTGGGAGGACTGAAAGTACATTTGAAATATTTAATACAACTTAAATATAACAAAAACGGTGGATAATGGAAACAATAATAAATAAATAATTTTTGAAAGACGATATTGATATTATCTCCTTCTTATTGACGATTCTTCACTTATATGCCATTTTAAACTTATAATTTAATTCTATTTTTAAATTCAATAAATATTGTAGATATAATCAAACATCTGGAGAAAAACGGTCAATGGAACTAATGGACTATGGCCAATAGAAACAATAATAATGGACCAATGGTAACAATGGCTAATAGACCAATGAAAACAATAGCTAATGAACTATGACCATTGGAAACAATAATAATGGGCCAATGGAAACAATGCCCAATGGACTATGGTCAATGGAAACAATAATGGAAATAATATTTTTTTAATTTCTAAAAGTAGAGATGGAAAAGAACAGAGAAACAGAGTGTATTATTCCCTACTACAACCTTGAGGCAAACAAGTTTTCTAGAATATCAGTTTAATTTCCAGACTGTTCAGATTTATGTATTCCATGTTATTTTACATACTGCAGCAAAAGTAAAAAGTTCTTTTATGGTAATGCTGAGTAAGAGATTCCAGTTTCTGACAATCTAAATTTTTCATTGCAAGGTTGTGATATCTAACATTTATGGATTTTGAAAAGTTATAAGAATGGCGAAAATGTCAGATTGCAGTAGTGGTTAAAAGAACAGCCTTTTTTTTATGGCTTTAATTTTTGGAAAGTTTTTCGCTGTGATGCCAAATTGAAATTTTATATTTTCTTTAACATGATAAAAGTGTTTACTGCTGATATAAAAACTTTTTTTAAACCTCGTATGTTTTTCAAGTATACAAGACAAAACGACAAACTTTATATTTTTGGGTAGGACTGAAAGTGCATTTGAAGAACTTAATACAACTTAAATATCCCAAAAATTATCGCCAAACTAATCAATACTAAATAAGTAATTTTTGGAAGACGATGTTGATGTTATCTCCTTTTTATTGTCAATTCTTCACATATGTGTCATTTTAAACTTATAATTTAATTCCATTATTACATTCACTAAATATTGTAGCTGCTGTCAAACATCTGATGGGAAACGGCCAATAGAACTAATAAACGATTACCAATGGAAACAATAATAATGGGCCAATAGAAACAATGGCTAATTGACCAATGGAAACAATGGTTAAGGGACTATGGCCAATGGAATTAATAATAATGGACCAATAGAAACAATGGCTAATGGACCAATGGAAACAATTGTTAAGGGACTATTGTGGAAATAATGAACAATGGCTAATGGACCAATGGAAACAATGTTAATGGAATGGCCAATGGAAACAATTTAATGGGCCAATGGAAACAATAATAATGGACCAATAGAAACAATGGCTAATGGACTACGACTAATGGAAACAATACTAATGGACTATGCTCAATGGAAACAATAATGGAAAATAATTTTTGGGAGACGATGTTGATATTATCTCTCTTAATAACAATGGCTAATAGACTACGGCCAATGGAAACAATAATAACTAAGTAAATTTTGGAAGACGATGTTGATGTTATATCCTTTCTTATTGTCACTTTTTCACATATATGCCATTTTAAACTTACAATTTAATAACGTTATTACATTCAAAAATATTGCAGCTGCTTGCAAACTAATAGAAATAGTACTATGGTGATATGAAATGTTCACCATTCGCATTATTTTATATTTAAAAGATATACTACTTAAATTTTCATAAACCACTGTTAGGTTTAATTGCCGATTGGTAAAGTTATGTAAAGCAACTCTTCATTTGTAATTCTGCGACTTAATATTTTTACTATAGTAAAAAAATATTCTATGGAAAAGGTTTGGTCAAATCGCAAAATAGGGGCCATTGGATCTGGTGACACCATCTAAGCGATAAGGCGCCAAATGTAGTAACCCGGATTCCTTGTATTATTTGCAATTCACTTCACTTACAATCGCAACCCTTTTCTTGGTGCATTTGGCGAAACGAATTTTTTGCGCCCAATCCCAGCGGCCCCTATTCCGCGATTTTTCCTAATTTTTTAATGAAAATTAGCTTTATTTAATTATAGACTGTTTGATGTTATAAGCATGGATATGACCGTTACCTTCCACACAGTTAGTTGAAAAGAAAGCAATGTTCCTGGTCTCCAGAGGATTTTCGTTGGTGTTATCCGGAGACCGCGTTTGAGGTTCCGATTCTCCGGTCAGTGATGAGTTGTCCACTTTGAAAGCAGCCGCCTGGATGATCCGGATGTCCGCGGGTATGCGATCGCCTCCCTTGACCTCCACTATGTCACCTTGAACAACCTCTTCTGCTGCCAGGGTCAGTTTCTGACCTCCACGGAGTACGGAGGCATACTGTGGGAAAGAATGTATTGCATGATAAATTTGTACGATAATATGTACAATTAATAACTATATTGATTAGTAAATACGTTAATAAAAAAGATATTGTAATTCTGATTTGCAAATCGGAAGCATATTATTTCATTGATGGTTAATAAAAAAACCGTAATTTTTATTTAGCAAGACGCTCTTTCTAGCCAGCTGCAAAAATGTTGTGACATTTTAGAAATTAATTTTGAAGTCAGTCACAATATTCGACGTAGTTTACAGTAAAACTAGCCATTAGCTCGTTTACAGGCTTACCCATGTTTTACATAAGGACCCACTAATGAAAAAATACCAAAATAATTTTCATGTATTCAGAAATTGTATAAAAGAAAATATGAGAATTCTGCAGTGTTTTATAATTGCCATATTAATTTGCAATGATTTATATAGTTGAATGCTTATTGGGATTCTAACACTTAATATAAATTACAAAAACCTTTAGAGTGAATTACAATTAGATATTATACGTACTCAGTAAATTGTATATAAAAATTTGTAAGAAAAGCTGGGAAATTACCACATTTGACGGCAATATTTTTTTATATAGCAGAATGCATACTAATGTTTCAATAACAAAATTCAAAAAAATTATAACCATTTTTGTAAATTTCATTTGTATATGAGAAATCTTCTTTTTAAAATTGAGAATCATTGTGGTGACTAATTTAGTTTAAAAAATATAGCATTTATTTAATTTTTACCAATCAATGTTTTTTAAATAATAAAAGTCTACCTTTCAATTTTTTTGTAATGTAGAACCGAATTCTTTTAAAATATTATTTCAGAATCTATTATTCAGATTATTTTTATGTTTACTGCTTTTAAAATAAGCATTAAAAAAATCTACATTTCAAATTTTTTAGAATTGAAAATCGTTAGTGTGACTTTTAAAACATTTGGATATTTACTTTTATATGTCTATTGGTTCTTTTAAAATTAATATTTCAAAATTTACCTTTCATATTTTTTTTTTGTTTGTATTAAGGTCATTCCAGGATCAACAATGCCATTCATTCTAGACATGTTCAATGACGCTGAAAAAGCGATCTTCAAAATGATCGGTCAATTTTTTTTTTTTTTCTCCACCAGTCCCATAAAGCCATTCCTGTGTGAATCTTTTCGTGGTGACAGGAATATTGTCATGTTAAATGGCTATAGGCCTCTTCAACAACTGCCTGCCATTTGAAAGAAAAATGTTGGAAAATAACTTGAGGAAATCCGTTATTGCTTGTAGAAAGTATTAAAATGCCTTTCGACGTAATATCACAAGAATTATCTGACATATATAAGCGTTAAAGTTAATACGTTATTTGGAAGAAAGTGTAGAGTAGAAGTTCTTTGAAATCTTACAAATAATTACTTTAAATAATGCCCTTGTTGTTTTAAGTAAGAATTCATCGACAACTATATACATTGTTTACAAGAGATGTGAATCAATATTTTAATTATTTTTAATCTACAACTTAGGTAATTACTCTAACCTCAAGCCATTAATAAATCTAGAATAATAATAAGTGGAAAACTCTGTCACAGTTTCATCACTGAACTTAGAAGAGAACAGGGAATGCAGTTTTGTTTCTTTATGTACTGAAGACTCAGATACAATTTTGAAATCTGAGAGTCCACAGAGTTTTAAAGTTTTAGAAATCTTGAGTTTAATTTTGATAAACAAGTTGAAAATTTAAAGTGCACGTAAAGTAAATGCATGTTGCCTTTTAATACGAGACAAAAGGCTATTTAAAGTGGTTATTATCATAACATAGTATAATGTTATTTTGATGTGAGTCAGTGACTTTGCCAAAAATGTGATGTTATAAATTGAACTGAGGTTTGAATAACATGTTTCATAACTTGAAACACTTAAAATGATAGGAAAACTGCACGAACCTTTATAAAAAAAGATTATATGCATGTTATGAAATTCATGAAAGCGATGTCGACAAAAATATTTTTAAAGGAAATATAGTCGTGAAGTTCAAGCCAAATTAATAGCTGAATAGTTTGGAAGTTTGCGGATAATCTGAAGTTTTTAGTTTGTTAAAGTGTTTGGTTTTTAGTTCGAAGAAGATAGTCTGAAGATTTTAATTAAGAGAAACTGCGGATATATCACAATTTTTATTAGTGATTCTAATATTCCTATTAATAGGATTGTTGTTTCTGCAATATCATCATTAACTGTTAATTCATATATTAGTTGTGGTTGCTGAACATTGGCATAGTCTAGTATAGCGAGTAATAAACATCTAGACAATTTCATAGTTACAAATCCAGTCACTGTTGCTATATTTTCAGTAAACATTATGATCTATGGTATTGGGAAGGTTATACAACCACGATATTTCATTAATCATTTCAGTCCAGTGTGAAGAGTACTATTTTCCAAACATAACATTTGTAAAGACAAAAAAAAATTCTACATAAATTATTGAACAAAGAGGCTAAATTTTGCAATTTTTCTATATAGTACCGATTGTATGAATATAACTTTCTCACCTGAGGAACCATATTTTTGAAGGATTCCATGATTTTTGAACTTTTTGCTTCTTGATAGTATGAAAAATTCCAGTTACGATGACGACAGCGGCTAATACAACACCCAGATATAACTAAAATAAAAAATATAGCTTTATGTTCTCAAATAGAAGTATAATTTAACCTTAATTTGTTATTATATAAAATACTTTATTACATAAGTATAACACTGTTAACATTGTATAAACACTTTTACTTGTTTTTCTTGCAATCAGAATAAAACATATTTATTCCCCTTTAATTCTCAATCTATAACAGTCCTCAAAGCTCTAAAAATATCTAACATTTCTCTAAAAATTATCTAAGAATTCTTTAAACAATATCTAACAATTCTCTAAAAATTTATCTAACAATTCTTAAAAAATTCATTAAACGATTTTTTTAAAGGTTATTAAATATTATATGAAAACAATGTAAATTTGTAACCGTGCTTCTTCCTAACACTGATAAGAGAGCTCCATGTGGCGTTCATGAGAAAGGGTCAGAACGGCCTCGAGACTCTTACCCGCGAGGAAGTACAGCGCAGCCATGTGCTACAGCTGACAACCATTTAGTTGGACTATGTCTCCGAAGTATATCAAGCGCAACTCTACGTATTAGTTTGCTCACAGCCTCTCACCCAGAGGGTATTTTCGCTCACCTTGTGCGTATCCGAGTTTCGAGTTTTCGGCTTAGAAGTCGAGTCCTTTCCACGAATCAATAATTATTTGCCTTTAAATGTGTTAAATATTGAATGTCTCTAATTGCATATGTGTGGTGCCTGCGTTTGTGTCAATTAAGCTGCGAGTTCTCCAACCTGTGCTTCAAGTATCTCAATCCAACCACACCCTGTTACAATCTGGTTTCCCAATCTGCACACTACAAATTTTAATTGTTTAACTTTAATCAAAATTTATAAATGTTCAACTAATTTTAATTGCGATAAATTAATTTTTAGGCTGAATAAAAATCGAAAGTTTTTAATAAGTATTTTTATAACAAAAAGCAGTGCAAATCTTACATTGTCATCCGGCGCTTCTTCCATGGAAGTGGTCTGTATGGAATACGCGATGAAACACAGCAGAGCACCGACCCACAAAAGCAGGGCGAAGCCCCCGAAAAGCTGCTTGCAGAACTTGACCCACTCGGGGGTCTTTTTGGGGGCGTCAGTGCATTCGGACCGTCTCGCTCCAGAATTTTCCGAGCTTGTTCCACACTGAGACCCTGAAAGAAAGAAGAGATTATGCATCGACCAAATATTTTATTTTGAAATGGTATTTCTTAGTAAATCAATTATTGTTACAGCCATTCTGACTATAAACAGAAATAAAATAGATTATTTATTTGATATTTAGGAAAATGATTGATCTATATTGAATGAAAAAACTGAAAGTGATAGAAATGCTCTAACTGGCCATGGGAAAACAGAAAATTTATAATTTTTCAATTATTTTAATATTATTATTAAATAGTAAATTCTAAAACATAAAAACATTTGACAAATAGTCATTTTTGGAACATTCGATATGATATAAATGAGATAATCACTCTGGCCATTGATAACTGATGTTTCTTATCCCACTTGGTCCAAAGCAACATGACAAAGCCCATGAATCCATATAAAAGAGTGTGATGATAAAGGGTAAAAAGTGCAACTTCTGACAAATGACACAGAGCACCCAAAGGGAGAAATCTGATTTTTACCCTACCGAATTATACCCCGTGCACTGGATACCCATTTTAGTCGATTTTTGCAACATACATACAGTGGGGCTAGTTTAACCCAGACCCACACGATAGCAATGCCAGGTCTTTCTATTTGCTAATAATTTTTAAGTTAGTAAAAAAATCACACAAGAGTTTTATTTTCTTCATTAAAATATATCTTTACATCACATTTATCTATAATTTTCCGATTTAATATCAGTCATCATCAACCTGCATGCAAAAAATGTTTAGAATTAAAGTCGAAATAACTTAATAGGATATTACACAAAATTATCATCATTTAATGCTAAATAGCTAAGAGCACTCGAACTTTACCGATAAAAGGTTAAAAGAATTCAAACTTTTTGGATTAGAGAAAGGACGATACCTTCTCAACTTTTAACATCAATGTATCATTCTACGATAAATATATAAATAAAAAAACTTAAAGTAGAAAATTACAGATTAGATCAAAAAAAATATAATGTTAATTTTACGTGTATCGTAATAAAGCAATTCTTGGAACACAAAACTACGAAAAGCTTCAGCTTCTGGAAAAAGGAAAAGTTGACTTGAGATAACTCAAATTGCTTCAAGAAATTCAATGAGGTTTGACGACATCGTATAGAAAAAGGGGTTCTATTTCAGAATTAGATCATTTCTTCCAAGAACCTCAAAGCCTGGTTTCGCAATGAAAGAAGACGAAAAAAATAGATAAAACTACTGGGTCTCCAGAGATTTCCAACGATACACTTTTATTTTTTCTGCCATTGAAAACCAGGAGCGGGGGGTAGAGAGATATTTGGTTCTGTTTTCTGACATCACAGGATTCGAATTTTTCTCTTTCATAAAAACGAAATTGCGATACTTTGGTATCTTATGACATCTGAGACCTTTAGTCCAGTGCACTTAAATATATTTATGGTTCATTTGATTAATATATTGCCAAAGGTAGATAAAAATAACTTTGCTTTGAAGCAATAGTGTTTTTTATGTACTTCATTTCAGCTTCGCTTTTATATGAATCAAACAGAAAACCTAAGTGCTATTTTCCAGCCCACTCGAGATAAGGTATTATATTGTTTTATATTCTTATTGACCTAATTATCACCTACATTTGCACACTTATTTCGATGAAAAATTTTACATTCCTGAATTTTACCAAATGAGTTTTGATAGATTCAGGAGTAATTCTTCATTCATTAATAATTCGAGAATTTTTATATAAAAAAAGGTTATTGTCCCAATGACATTATTTTAAGGTTTAAAAAATTTAAACTAAAATTTAAAAATTGCAAATGCATATTTTTTATTAATTACTCTCCAGAAATGACACAAAAATTTTAATTTATATCATTATTATTATTAATCTAGAGGAAATTTCAAAGATTTCACATTAGAAATTTAAAATTTATTAAAAATTTTTTAAAAATTAGAAATTTATCTTTAAAAATTATATTACCTTTTTGCATTTTCCTTACAAAAAGCAATTATGTCACTCTCCACGAGAAAGCATGAAAATGTATGTAACAATTTGGCTATTCAATGTACATATTAAGAAAATTTAATCATGACATTTGTTTTAATGTATGTATAGGCTAATTACTCTAAAATATTTTATACAGTAACATAATTTTTAACTACATATTTCATATTTGGGTTTGTATTATTCTACTAAAAAAACCATATGGAAATATAGAAGTATTTTTCTTCAAAAGTTTCTTTTTCCACTTCATTGTGGGAAACTGTAACCTGGTAACCAAAATACGAAGTTTCTGAACACTATTTGGCATAGTGCCTTAGATACTTAAATTACTCTTGGGACTGGTATGTGTAATTTATCATACTGCATCATGAAATCACTTTTACTGCAATTGGAAAGTGCAAATTTTTTGCTGATTTCTGAACTCATTTAGGTTTATCTAAATTCATAACATGTACTGATTTGCGTGAAGGTGAAACTAAAGGAGAATACCCATGCATGCCCATTATGTTAATAACTGTTTCGACGCTATAGAACAGACAGGAATAGTACAGTTCTTGTATCCGTGGTCTGAATAAAAGGAAACAGTATCTGCCTAAAATTGATGAAGAAAAACATGTACTGTACACGTAATACAAGTAATGTATGTTAATTTTAGCACCACACCATGGAGACTCAGGAAAAGCTTTTTGAATCCATCTAATGTAGATCCGTTTGGAAATCATTAGGGAAAGTAAGAATCGTAAACGTGGGAACTAAATTGCATAAATCTTTTTTAAGCGAAGAAATGTATTATTGTTTAAATTTTTAACTGAGATGAAATAGGTTTTTGATATAAGTTTTTATATTTCGCATGCAAAAGCATTTGCATATATTCAATACTATTCATCAGTTATACTTTTATTATTATTATTCAGATATTATCCTTCTTTATTATATATAAACTATATGCTTTACTATATGCTAATCTACAAAGAACCATAGATTAAATTCCCATTAAGGAAGAAAAATAATGGTGGGGTTTTTTTCTCAGAATTTAAACGACAAACAGATTCCAAAATTAAGAAGATGAAAGTGGATCAGCCATATACTAAGAATGTCTTCAGTTAAAATTCCAGTAACAGGATTATTATGGGAGCCGAAAGGTAAAAGGTAAAGAGGAAGATCTATATTAATATGGAGGCGAATGGTAGAAAGCCAGCAGAACCAGACGGGTGGACAAGCTGGTTCAGAAGCAAGACCTGCTTCGACGGGCCAGTTGAGATAGGGCAATAAGCTAAGAGACTTATGTGCCACTGAACATAAGATAAGTAAGGCAGTAACATTCCAAAATTAGTTAATTAATAACATTCATTTTCAAACGAAATAGAAATCAAACATTTTTTTTAATAATTCTCTAAAATTATTTTTAGTGCAAAGATTTGTTGATTGTGCTTAAAAGTTTTCACCTGATTTTAAGAAGAATGCACTTTTAACATTTTTCTTCATTGGCGTAACAGCCCATGGTTGGTCAAGACCATCTGCCTATTAGCAGATTCAAAACATGAGATGGTTTCTTTTTTACGGGGTAGGGATGTCAGCTTTACTCCCAACGCTCTATAATCATATTAGACGAGGATATCGATTTAAAGTGGATTCCAAACTACTACAAACATCCATGGTACCATGGTCGGCCCCAAAACCTGTAGCACCGAGTGACAGACAGCTAGTCACTCGGCCATCAGGCTTTTTTACATTCCTACTAAGCTAAATTTAATTTTCTTAATAATTCATAATTTCTTAATTCTTCTTTTCTTAAATAAAAGAAAAATTTTAATAGAAACGTAGTCAACATTCACTCCTGTGACTTTACAATTTCATTTGCATTACACTATTATCTACTTTATTTTTTACGTTTTCATATTTATTTTATGTCATGTTATTAAATATTTTATTTTTTAGATATCACAAAGTTTTCTTCCATAAATATTAAATGAAATTTTTCTGTCAGTGGTGCAATACTTCTTATTAATTTTTACTTCAAAAGTTTTGAAGTATTAATGCAATTTAGTAAATTTTTTTAAAAATTATTAATCAATTTTTATTTAATTACAAATATTTCCATAACAATAGATCACATTCTAATTAAAAGAATTTAAATTTAAAAATTAATTAAAAAATTATCATAAAATTGCCATTTATAAAAATTACCATTAATTACTCTTTATTTTACCCTTAAATTAGCATTTACATTAACCATTACCATTAAAAATTATCATTAATAAAATTACCATTTAAAATTAACTTATAAATTTAAAAAAAATTAATTAACTAATTCCAACATTTGGGGACCATTTTATTTTTTATTATTTCATGTATGAAATAAGTTGCACTAGTACGTCCTTCATAGCTAGAAATCGTATCAATCAATTTTAAATATTAATTAGTATCTCCAACTTAACAAGTAATGCTGTTAATCAATTTAAGTTATTCACTAATATTTTCAAAATCCAATTCTTAAGATATTCCACAAGAAAATTACACAGTATTTAAAACTAGTTAATGTAACTACAACAAAAACACGATAGAAATTTTTATTTGACAGCTTCTCCTTGATCTAAAAGAATACCTTAAGGTCTTCCTAAATCAAAGAAATATATTTGGGTTTGGCTAGAATAACAACACAGCTTCCTAGTACAACGAATCATTACCTATATTCTTCGGTCTTCCTCTTAAGCGTGATAGAACACTATTATTATAACCTAACCAGAGATAGTCTCCGACACGGGACTGTCCATGAAATTGGGTAATTACTACTTATTTGATTACTTGATTCTTTCTGCTTCTTACGTTTAGCCTAAATTCCCTTACTGGCAGAAAACCCAAAGGTAAGGAAAAGATTAAGTGTTACTTTATTTGGTGTGTGCTAAAAGCATTACAGAATTAGTCTTACGGCTAGAAATCATCATCGATTATGTCAGTGAGGCTTATGAAAGAGATAATGTTATGATGATTGCGATTAATGTGATCCATTGATCCATTGATCAGCTCCAGAGAAATATGTTATGGAAGGAGGGGTTTTTTGTATGTGTATTTGAATGTTTCATGTATGAATCATGGTCGGTAACAATCGGCTCATTCTACCATGATAATATACATGGATATGATTGCAGAAATGAGGATGCTCTATAAAGCTTGAGACAGTATATGTCACCCGATTAATATCCCTGGTAGAATGTTTCCGGAATTTCTCTATATGACTATTGTAGCATTTTTTTTTTTCTCACTGGAAGAGTTTTAGCAATTCATTCCCAGGAGAGGAATATTTATTCTTTGACAAGTACATAATAACAGCCCATTAATCAAATTTGATAGCAGACTAGCAGTATTGCGGGCAGTTGTATTACATGCAATTAATGTTTTGTACTAATGATAACAATCTGTCACTCAAATATGATAACAGATATTCCGGTGTCATGAATAATGAGACTCATGAAATTAGCGAATGCCTGCGTGACCATCACAGGTCGAAAACAATTACAGATGGAATATGGACCACACCATGAGTTGTGCCATCGCGATTGGTGAGCGCGCGATGAGCTATGAACTGATTGTCTTAAAAGGAGGTTTTTGGAAAAAAAGGGGAGAGTTCTGCGACGAATCGACCAGAAGTGTTGTTTTTCTTTTGAAGTGACAGAATAGGCCGGAGTTTCAGCATGTTTCAAAGTGAGCCCCTTGTGAGTGTATCACGCCATGTGATAATGAAGGTTTGCCGCAGATCACGGATTCGACGTGGAACCGAGAACTCTGAAAATCTACGACCTTGGAGTGAAGTGTACTTGTGATTAAATCGTTCACTTGTGATCAGAATTTAAATTTTTATTTTCATTTATTTGTATAGTAACTCAGAATTCTGTATATGTATATATATATATATATAGTGCTTGTAAATAAAAATTAAAGTATTCCCGTAAACCTGAAAATCGCCCTCTTCTTGAAGCCGTTATAGGTCTAGTATAGGCCTAGTATAGGCCGAGATATTACACTATGAATGACTATAACTATGAATGACTATTTGACTATGCATATGAGGAACTGGTCTTATATATTTTGTGGAATAAGAGGTGCCTAATGTAAAAAATAAATATTCATCTTCTCTAGTTTAGAAATGAAAAATCTTTATGATGATAATACTTAATTATGCAGAAATGTATGATATGGAAGTTTAAAATATAAATAATTTTAAGTTTTTATTTATTGTTTTAGCTACAAAATATTTCTTTTACATTATGATAAAATGATTTTAAATAATGTTTTTCTTAATTTGGGTAACAAAAAAAAAATTTAATTCTAATATTTTCAAAGTTTTAAAAATATTTTATTGTATTATTATTTTTGACAGCAATTCATAAAAATGCATGCAAAACAAAAAAGAAACAAACAAAATAAAAAACTAACTATGTAGAATTTTTTAAGTTAATAATAAAATTATGGCCTACGAAAGGACAGAAAATTATACTTAGGCTTTAATCCTTATTCAAAAGGAAAAAGAAAAAAGAAATAAAAATATTGAAATGTATTAAATAATACCAAAAAAAAATGAATTTCCATTAAAATCTCAATAAAGATTAGAAAAAGTATTTTCAGCTATTTTTCTGTTAATCGAATAATTAAATAAAATCCCGAAAGTCTTAAAAATTGATTTAATAAAAATAATTAACATTTTCTCAATAAACGAATTTTGAAAGTGAAATTAAAATGTATTAAAATAATTCAGTAAATTTCAAATATCTAAATTTAAACTTTTTTTTTAATTCTCATGGACAGACATAATAATTTGTTTTTAATGCTAAAATTACTTTTAAAATTAAAACATCTTTGCTTCTCTATAGAATTATATTTCGTTTAAAAGTTTTACGCCATTAATTAATAAAGCACCGACAGTTTGAATTCACCTAAGGATACGTCTCTTGCAGTGTTATAGATTCGTAGTGCCATCTACAGTACAAATTTGTAACTAAACGATAATGCAGATAAAGTAATTAATGTAGCGCCATCTATTAATAAGATTATTAACAATAAATATCTAAAATTAAACACATTGACAATTATTTTAAACACATATTATTTTAAACACATTAATAATTATATTAAGTACATAATATTTGACTTTTTATAGAATCAAAAACAAATCGATGCAGATTATTTATTTGAAATTTATGCTGCTCTTAATTCATTTTTGATATTTGAAATAAATTCAAATATGGCACACAAAAAACCATTCATTTTTGAATTGTTAAATTAAATTTATTATTTTTTAATATTTTAATTAAACTAATTTTTATTATTAATTTTATGCTTTAAATATCTTGTTTGTTATCGTTACATTAAATGATTTTATTAGAGGAATACCAAAAATAATTTTTCAAATGTTGATAAATAAAATGTGAGAAAAATGTCCTTAATATAAAAATAAAACTTTACATATAACAAGCATATCAAATGGAAATTTCAAATGCTATTCTCTTGTGATCAGTGATAGCGCTTGTTAACTATCGTGTACATTGGGTGTGGGTTCAAGTCCTGATAATAGCTTGCTCTAAAATCAAAAAAAACTTGCTAACGATTGTAATATAGTGTTCATATTGATAATCAAGTTACTTAATTTTAGTTTTCCAAGTTGTCTCCAATACGATATGCATAAATGTCAGTTACTCCTAAAAGTCATCTAGGAATGTTTTCCTTAAGATCGATATTGATCAAGCAAACTTCCTAATTCATGAACTAACTCAATAATATCCGAAAAGGGTCACCTAGCAGGTGATATGTTCTAAGATGCCAATTCAGGATCAGAAGTCGATAGAAATCCTTTGACAACTTTAGTAAAATTGAACATTCAATTTCGATCTTAATTTCTATAAATAGAAAACATTATTTGATGGTTATTTGGCTATCAAAACTGAGTTTAAAATTTAAATATTATTTATCTTTCCATTCAGATATGTAAAAAATGCCCGACTCATAGCCCAATGGTAACGTACGCAACTAGATTGCAAATTCGAATCCCCCTGACGGTGTCCATTGCTATCCCATCTTTCAGATGTGAAACTCAATAGTGATTGCGACAACTCATGTAAATCATCTATGTAAGAATCTATAAAGAAACTATAAAGCGTAAAGCATCTATAAAAAAAGCAATACATCTAGTCATGGCAACATCATCGATAGGATGGCTGGTGGGAGTTTTTCACTTTTTCTCCCATACGACACGCAAATATGGAACATGGTATGGTATAGATAATACATGGTATACAAGTGAAAAACGAGGTTCACCATGTTAACTTATGTAAATTAAATAATTAAAAAATTGTAACAACAAATAATAAAGTAAAAATTGTAACAATAAATAATAATTAATAAAATAAATATGTAAATATTTAACAATTAAACTAGTAAAAATATCTTTTTTTGTTTGTCCTTTTATAATTAGGTAAAAACAAAATGAGAGGGGGCGTCTATAAAAAAATCTTAACAGTTTGTCAATTCCTGGTGCAAACGTAATAATAATAATAAATGCTCACTTACTCTTTCCATATTTGTATTAAGCCTTGAACATAATTCTTGCAGAGAGATTTTGTGTTCATCCTGCAAAAACAAAGCATTTTAAAATGTCTTTCAAAAATCCTTATAAATAAAATATGCATCAAATTAAAATATTTTATGTTCTTATTTTTAACATTTTCAGCTGCAAAGAATATCGACTAATTATTTTAGAAAATTAATATTTTAGTTTATATCAATAGATGTTTATCAAAAAAATTTAATTCCTTATTGGTAAAAGTCTAATGGAAAACAATTTGAATAAAAAATATTCAGTATTGTATTTGAAAAGGGCATGAACAAATACAATTTTTTATGCACGATTTGGGGAATTATAACGAAAACAATATTTGAATAGGATATATATATATAAGGGAACAATTCACTTTTATATACAATAATATTTAAACTTTTCATATTTTTCTTATTTATAAAAATATTTAATTTACTATTTTGCATTGAAATTTTAATTAAATTTTTTGCTAGTGCAACAAAATATATACATCTATCAGGAATTGCAAATATTATTGCAATATCATTTGTATTTATATTCTATTTTTATATAAAAAAAATGCTGTATGCATACAAAAACTATGCAATTATAAAATTTTATATTTCATTTTTTTTATATTCTAGAATTTAAAAAATAAATAATATCTAGAATTAGGGCTGATGTAATACACATAAATCATACAGATTGAATGATTTATAAAAACATCATACAAAATATTTAACAGGATCTTAGTTGATATTTTAGCACTCTATTTAAAGATTTGATATCACAATTTTTAAGTATTAAATACTAAATGCCATTACATATTTTTTATTAATGATATCGGATTAATTAAAAATAAAATCACCTAATCAAAATTTATAAAAAATCACTTAAGTATCTCCTTTTATAGAAATTATTATAAATATTGGGATTAAATACTTCTTATTTAATTTTCCTAAATATTCTGCATTCTTATGCTTTTCATTGCCTTTCCATTTAATAAATAATGTGTTAGTTCGAAAAATACATGAGCCACTTTTTTCTCAAAATAACAAAATTTTAATTTCAAACGATAACTTTAATAATGGTTTTAGCAAAGCATGTAAAGTTTTCTAATTTTAAATTTATTTAAATTATTTATAATTTAATATTTAATTTAATATAATTTAATTATATGCATTATCATTTTAAAGATTTTTTATTATTATTATTATTATTATTATTATATATTATATTATTATTATTATTTATATGTTATATTATTATTATATTATTTATTTTGTTACAGTTTCAGTTAATTTAAGCGCAAACGATAAATTTTAAACTTAGATATCATAGTTTAGAAAATAAATAAAAAAAATATTAATTTATTATGCAAAATAATTCTTTAAAAATAGTTATTTTAATTTTTTTTTTTTTAATTCATAATTTTTTTATAACCCTCCCAAAAAAAAAAATATTGAACAATTTTCATGTATTTCAAATATATAGCTACTTTACAATTCAAACTCACACTCCTTGGTACGTACTTATATTTTAACAATTAAAAAAAAAGAATCTTTTTTTTTCAATGCAGTTTTTATTTCTATAAATGAGTTGTTTCTTCTTTAAATCATTGCTTAATTATTTTTGAAAATATATATCAAAGGCAATAGAATCTTCATGGAGAAAAAAGTAATTAATATTCTATAATTCTTTTTAATTATTATTATATCTCACTTGTAATAGCTAATTAATATTATATTAAAAAATAAAAATTTTTAAGTAATTAATTTGTTATTTAATATTACCAATTTAAATTATTACACATATGCGCATAGCAACTGTGTCTTAATATCGAAAGTAGAGTTTTTAAGTAGCAGATAATTTATTAAAAAATAATGTAAAGGAATGGAATACAAACGCACAAACCATTTATTTAAGGACTTTTTATTTTAAACAATCATTTTTATGGTTATTAATGATTAAATTTAAATTAAAAAATCATTAAAAATATTATTTATCTATTTAAATAATAATTAATAAAATAATTAAAATAAATTTTATCTGTTTAATTGTTAAAATGATTTTTATCTTTTTAAATCATGATTGATAAAATGTTTAAAATTATTTTTATCTGCTTTTTGTACTACACTGTACTAATGTTAACTTACCATGGCCACTTCTTGTTTCAATTCTTCTAAATCCATTTTTTTCTTTTTCGACATTTTTATGTCGTTATCTTCAGATAATGCCTGGAAAAAGAATTTCTGAGTCATCAAATATATTTCAACAGAATAAAACATCCATCCTGTATGCCTTCAATTTATTGTGATAATTTAATACTTAATATTTCATTTATTTTTTATGACATCATGACACTAGATTGCATTTAATTTTACTTTTTTAAAAAAACATAAATATTAGCTGAAAATATTATTGAAAAAGTAATATTTATATTTTTTGAAGAATATATTAGATTAATATCATGTAGTTATATATTTTTTATTTAAATGCAGAATTTCTTTATTTCTTTATAATTTAGTATTACACAAAAATTACGTAAGTTTTACAATCCTGGCACCATGTTATGAATTTTATTTTTTCATGTTGCAAAACTTTAATCTTAAAATTTTATGGCACATAAAACTTTTGCTTTAAATTTGATAACAGTCTTAAATAATTTTTTTTAAAGTTATCTACACTTTTTTACTATGATTTAAAAAGCATACCTGTTTCACGAAAAATTATTTTAATTTTAACATTTAAAATTAAAAACTTTTCAAATAATAAGGTTTACTTTCAATGATTAAAATAAAATTATTTGGAAAAAAAAGGAAAAGATTTTTAATGGGAAAGACTTTCAATTTGTTGAAATAGGACTTGTATAAATCTGTCGAATATTAATTCATAGTGGATGACATTTCATTTAAGTTTATGCTATTTTCACTGTTTATGAAAATTTCAATGTCATCCACAAAAGTTGTAAATTTGTATTTTTACATTTTTGTGAATTTTGTAAAATACAAAGTTAATTTAAAATTTAGTATTTAAGTCTTAGTTATTTGGTTAAGTATAAGTGACAATAGAAACATTCAATACTATAACTATGCTTCAATAATTGAACTATGTTTCACTATTTTCAAGTCAAAACTATAACTACTGTTTTTCACTATATTATATCACTATTCCCATATCGTATATCACTATTCATTATTCACATATCGCATATCACTATTCACTATTCATTATTCACATATCGCATATCACTATTCACTATTCACATATCGCATATCACTATTCACTATTCATTATTCACATATCGCATATCACTATTCACTATTCACTATATCACTATACTATATCACTATTCACTATTCACAAATCATTATACTTATCACTATTCACATATCACTATACTTATCACTATTCACATATCACTATACAATATCACTATTCACATATCACTATACAATATCACTATTCACTATTCACAAATCACTATACTTATCACTATTCACATATCATTATACTACATCACTATTTATTATGTCGCTATTCACTATTTACTATTTACTACTGTCATCATTATTCACGTCAATACTATGTTTCACCAATATAACAATCAATAATAATTTTATCAATAACAAAATTCTACATCTAATTTCGTAAGTTTTCAATTAATACCATTCACTATTTCACAAATTAATACTATTCACTATTTCACAAATTAATACTATTCACTATTTCACAAATTAATACTATTCACTATTTCACAAATTAATACTATTCACTATTTCACAAATTAATACTATTCACTATTTCACAAATTAATACCATTCACTATTTCACAAATTAATACCATTCACTATTTCACAAATTAATACTATTCACTATTTCACAAATTAATACTATTCACTATTTCACAAATTAATACTATTCACTATTTCACAAATTAATACTATTCACTATTTCACAAATTAATACTATTCACTATTTCACAAATTAATACTATTCACTATTTCACAAATTAATACTATTCACTATTTCACAAATTAATACTATTCACTATTTCACAAATTAATACTATTATAATTTTCACTACTACTTACTATTCCTTATTATCATCATTATTCATGTCAATACTATAACTATGTTTCCTCACTATAACAATCAATAACAATTTTATCAATAACAAAATTCTACATCTAATTTCGTAAGTTTTTCGAATTAATACCATTCACTATTTCACAAATTAATACTATTCACTATTTCACAAATTAATACTATTCACTATTTCACAAATTAATACTATTCACTATTTCACAAATTAATACTATTCACTATTTCACAAATTAATACTATTCACTATTTCACAAATTAATACTATTATAATTTTCACTACTACTTACTATTCCTTATTATCATCATTATTCATGTCAATACTACAACTATGTTTCCTCACTATAACAATCAATAACAATTTTATCAATAGCAAAATTCTACATCGAACTTCAAATTTTATTTGTAATTAGTAAGAAAATTTCTAAATTGGCAGAGAAAATTATAGCAAAAATATGAATAAAAAATGCATTGTGGACAAAATCAGTCGATAATTATCAAAAGAACAAGCTCGTGTGCAGGTTCACAAACATATATCGTAAATGATTTTTTTTAAACTTTATATATTCTGAAAGAGTTTTGAAACAATAAGGTATCTCAGAATTATTGGATGTGTTACAAAAGTATGCAAAAAAAACCCTAGAAGGGATAGAAATAAAATGTCTGATAAAATAAATGTTCAAAGAATATTTGATTGAATGCATTGAAAAGCATATGACAAGTTATTCAGTTAGCAGTAGATCAGAAAATGCGTTTAATTCCTTCAAATTAGAACAGGTCAGACACAATTTTTAACAAAATTTCTGGATGAAAAAATGCAATGCAGTTATCCTATATCACTATTCACATATCACCATTCACTATTCACATATAATTTACTGTATCACTAACTTTTCACAAATCATTCACTGTATCACTAATTATTCATATATCACTATCCACTATTCACATACAACTATTCACTATTCGCATATCACTATTCACTATTCGCATATCACTATTCACTATTCACTATTTGCATATCACCATTCATTTTATAACATTCACTGTATCACTATTCATATATCACTATTCACTATTCACTATTTGCATATCACCATTCACTTTTATAACATTCACTGTATCACTATTCATATATCACTATTCACTATTCACTATTTGCATATCACCATTCACTTTTATAACATTCACTGTATCACTATTCATATATCACTATTCACTATATCACTACTCACATAAAACTATTCACTATGTCATTATTAACTATTTACTATTCACTACTATCATCATATATCTTTGGAAAATATTCACTTAGAATTCCATAACTCTACAAATGCTTGCGATATGTGGCATAGCATCTAGTATCGTTTCAATGTACCACGAGAAACTTAGAGATCTCTCACCGAAATGGCACACTGTACAGTTCTATGTGAAACCGTACATTGAATATAACTATTTATTTACTATATATTCATTGAAATAAAAACAACTAAAAATTTATTTCGCAAATTTTTTCAAATTTAAATCCTCAAGTACTTATATAAGAGAAATATTTCTATTTTTTTTTTTTAATTATACTGATGCACAAAAATAAAATCTTCACTTTTTCAATAACAGAAGAAAAAGTGTCTCACAAATTCAGAGACTTACTCTGAAACTGATAAAGCTTGTTGAGTAAGAATATCTTTAAAAAAAGACACCTTCACACCTCTTTTCTTCTCGGTATTCCTCTACTTTTTTTTTCTTTTCACTTTATCCTTTCTATCTTCTAATCAAATACACAGAGGCAGTTTATCTCACGACTCCAGTTCTTGTTTACATAGTCTAACAAGGAAATGTGTTGGAAGATTCAGCAGCTTTTATCGAGATCAGAAAAGGAAACAAGGTATCTCGACACATTTTTAAAGAACTTTATTATTATTCATGAAAACATGTGTTTTTAAAACAGAACAAAATAAAGCAATGTTATTTTTTCAGAAGAGATTATATTTCCTATTAAGCAAATAATATGCTTTTCATTATTTTTCAAACCGGAAATATCAATTAATATTTCCATATCCATTATTAATCTGTTTTTGCTTTAGTATTTTTAAATCTTTTGATAAAATTAAACTACTTTTTTAAAAAAATATTAAAATACTTAAATTTAAAAAAAAAAAAATAAGATATCTGGATGTTTGTCTTACATTATAAAAATTCCATAGTTTTAACAAGGGTTGTTAAGTAAAAAAAATTAATACTTGTATAATTAATGATATCCACTATAAAAAATGAGCAAAAATTGAATATCTTTTATTTCTATTTCTTCTTCCTTCTATGCAAAAATTCACTTCTTTGTGATTCCCTTTTTTTCCATTTAGAGATATTTTTAAATCATGGAGTAGTTTAGGGAAATTTTGATCACTGAAATATGGAACATTTCAGAAAAAAGAAAATGGGATAAATGTAAAGAACGAATAATATATTTTAAAATTAATATATGAAACCATCTTTCCTTTGATACAAGCTAGTAGTTAATTATCAATGTTAATCAGTTCAATTAAAGAACAATCGCGAATTGCCCATTGTTACAAATTGTAATGGAATAAAATAAAAGTAAATAAAATGTAAATCTATAAAAAAATTCAAGGGAGATTACAAGCATATTGGACCAGGTAAATTATAGAGATGGGTCTTGGATTAGACAGTTCAGGTCTCTCATAATTATTCACTTTTTTTAAAAATTTGTATTTAACAGATTCTCTTTTGTGTTTTCGTGATTTAATAACAAGTTAATATAATTATTATTGTTAACTCAGTAAACAAATTAATCAGTTCATAATAGCATTTATTTAAGCTGACGTATATTTTATAATATCTAGAAATACTAATGCATTCATTTCTTTTATCTTATTCCACTCTAGTACAGCATCAAATTTTCTTGATTTGGTTTATCGCTCTACGATCATTTTTTGCACACTTTAGGCTAAACAGACCGGGATCAGCCTTTTAACCTGAATTTCGAACCACTAACAAATATCCATGCATTTCAAACCGAAATTTTATTATTTGTAGCTTTTATTTATTACATTACAACCACAGCAGCTTAATAGCACGGTTTTTACACTGAAACATAACTTTTCAATTTCATAACATACAGCGTGATTATTCAATTCATTCATACAGGGTGAAACTTTCAAAATGCTGTAAAAAAGAACCTCTCTTCACAATGAGTTCACATTTGAACTGAAAATACTTGTAGAAGCGGGAAACGGTATGGCATCAAAAAAGTTCCGTCGATTTTTTCCATCCAATTTGGTATGACTTTGCCATGGTGGATGGGCTTTCCACTAACAGTGCCACAACTGTGGAATGACTTGGACGTCATTTTTTCCTTTCAAAAATCGAAATAATCAAGCACATTGAACACTACAGTTGGTTTAATGCACAACTCATGCCAAATAAGTTGTAATTTCGATTCAAAATAACACTAGCAGACGAATTCACTTTCTTTATGCCGCTTACAGTGCCATCTATTAATACGCTTTTAAACTTTTTTTGATGCCGTACAGTTTCCCCATTCTTCAAGTATCTTCAGTTCAAATTTGAACTCCTTTTGATGCGGGGTTCTTTTTTTACAGCATTTTGAAAATGGAACTTTAATTATAAGCTCCCTGTATATAATGAATCAATGAAACAGATATTTGCTGATGAGTATTGTCTTTATAATGCAACAAAACTTTCATTAGTTCAAAAGTAAATGGGTATAAAATATTACGATGTACAGTGATACTCTGTATCGAGTTTTTATTATTCGTAGTATTAATGTATGGGGTCTGACGGCCGAATGGCTAGCGCTCTGGCGTTCGGTACCACAGGTATCGGGTTCATATCCCGGCTTTGCCCATGGATGTTTGTAGTGGTTCGGAATCCACTTTAAGCCGTAGGTCCCGGTCCTAATAGGATCGTAGAGCGTTGCGGGGCATTGCTACTCCGCGTCCGTGGCTTACCATCAAGTTACACGCGCCCCCTGGGTAATGCAAAGTGATTAACGTCTGTGCAGCGCTTGCCTTAAGGCATCCAAGACGTCCATGTCTAAGTGTTTGCCAGCTGTATTAGAAAGAAAGTATTAATCTATTGCATTACAACCACAGTAATTTTTTTTACATTGAAACACGACTTTTCAATTCCTTAAGATATATAATGAATCATAGAAACAGATATTTGCTGATGAATAATGTTCTTCTAACCAACAGAACTTGCATTAGTTCGAAAATAAATGTATATAAAACAATAATGTAGACTCTTCATTCAAGCTGGCACTGTATAGAACTAAAAGCATATCATGCTAATCTTCTTCATCATTGGCCATCAGATTTTAAAACTCAAATATTCTTAGAAATAAATGTAGCAGATTAAAATGAAAAGTTATATTAGGAACTGTTGGATAAAAATAGTTGGTTTGCTTAGCCACTTTAAATTATTTAAAATATTAAACCTTTTCTTCTTCACACACACAATAGTCTCATCGTGGAAGAAGTCTGTCTGGCTGCAGACAGATTTCGAGATAGGAGATGTTGTTTTAAAGAGTAGGGTTGTCATCCCTTCGATCTACAATCATATTAGACAGGGATCTACGGTTTAAAGAGGACTCCGAACCACTGCAAACATTTATGGTACCGCCAGAATTCGAACCCGAAACCTGTGGCATCGAGCGCTATGGAGCTAATCACTCTGCCATTAGGCCTGCTGTCATGTTAATCAGATGCCAAAATCATGTTAATTAGATTAACCAGATCATATTTTCATGTTTCATCGAAATCTGATAGTATTTAAAAAAAAAAAAAATAAAATAAATTTTTTTAATTGAACATCATATATGATGTCGTGATTTGTACATCTCTGATTGAATGTTTTCGTACGATTTTTATAGACCATTTCCCAATCAAATGTGAAGGTCATATAACTGTTACAACTGATAATTGTTGCAAATTCTATGCCACAGGAATTATTTTATCAGATAAAACTCATTTCCATTATAAATAAATACATATATATTAATTTGATTGCTGCTCTAGATCTAATAAATTGACGTAATAAAATTATGTGAACTGCCTAACCGGATATTACAAACAACAGATTTCCTGCAGGAAATGCGTCAAACTCTTAAACCTGCATTTTTTCTTACCTAAGTATTTAAAAAAAGAACGTTAAATATGTTATCACCATATGACGTATGATATCACGTGATGAGATGGTGTTCGTCTCAGAATTTAATTTCGTCATTGATAAATAAATTGCATTGAACATATAATTAACCAAAATAATTGAATGGTACAAATCTAATAAAACTATGCCTAAATGTTAAATTAGTTACTGAGTTCTTTATATTAACGTATGATTTAAGATTTCCCTGCTTCAAAAAAAAAAAAAAAAAAAAAAAAAAGAAATATTTTTAGTTTTGATAAAATTTATTATTAAAAAAAAAACATCGGTAAAAAGGACAAAATTATCGTTTTGTAAATTATAAAGGTAAAATTTATTCTGAATAATTATTTATAAATAAAAAAGAATTTCGAATCAAATGAAAAGAACTCTTGTTAATTATAAAGGAAAATTTATTCTGAATTGTTACTTATAAATACAATGAATTTTGAATAAAATGAAAAGAACTCTTGTAAATTAAAAAGGAAAATTTATTCTGAAGAATTATTTATAAATAAAAAGAGTTTTGAATGAAATGAAAAGAACACAACACAAACTTTAAAAATTTACTATTTTAATTTCGAGAAAATATTCAAAGACAAATACGAAACGTAAAGTGATTATGCCACCAGACGGCGCCAGGCACAAAATAAGGTTTTGATTAGTTAAAAAATAAATAGTGACAATTTTTTTTAATATTTTCAATTACATACCAGGTAAAGGAACAGGGAATTAAGCGAAAATCTAATTAATCATTAGTTGGAAAAGCTAACTGTGAGTAAATGGAAAAAGCTAATTGTTTTAATTAAAATTTACAGATACCGTTAGGTTTCAAAATAAGGTTTGTGCTTGGTTAATAAATGGTGATAGATATTTATTCCGGTTACACACCAGATAAAAGGATAAATGTAGTTTAAAATTAGTCTGCTAAGTGTTACAGTTTTTAAATTATGCAGGAATAAATAACATATATATATTATAATAACATTATTGTTTGATTACTTAATCTATCTATCGTTAATTATACAAGAGCTTTTAATTAGCACTTAAATGCATTTTTGAATGTATATGTTTGTTGTTTTGAAAATTAATTTTTGAAGTTGCATAGATATAACAATGTGTGTAAGGAAATATATTTTGATATATTTGAATAATCAATTAAAACATTATAAAATTGATTAATCCAAATATTTTAAACTATTTCATTACTCATTTTAATTTAATTCTGATAATGCTTAGATAAATTTCTCAAAATCGATGAGAATTTTAGCAAGAGTACGTTTTGTTTTACATTATACATTTCAAACGAGTGTGAACCCAAAATGTGAATCATAAATACTTTAGTATATATGTAAAACGTAACGTAAATTTTTGAAAGTTTAGGATTAATGTTGAGAATTAAGTCTTTCAGCATTATTATTTTAAAAATTACATTCATCTAATCTTTTGTAGACTATTTAAGTTTTATTACTTCCTTATTTACATAAAATCATTAAAGTTTTCAATATCCTTTTTTTTTGTTTATGAAACGATAAATAAAATATTTTCATCAAAACCAAAAATTCGTATAAGAATTATTAACATTCATTTAATAAACATTCACAAAAAAAAAAATTTGTTTTAATAGTTTTGGATACTTACTTAAATAAATCTATATTATGAAAAAAAAATGAAGTAGAAAAGTTAACAGAATCTTTTAATAAATTTGAACATAGTATAAATTTTACAAATAAATTTTATCTTTGTTCTTATTTGTTTGGTTGCCTCACTGTTTTACTTTCATATTGAAAACTGATAACATAGTGCCACGCTGTCTGAATGACCGAGCAAAAAGAGAAAAGGATCAATCAACAAACACCATTTAAAGTATAAAAAAAAAAATTCATAATTACATTAGAAATTCATATTTCCATTAGTCATCAAGGTTTTGGTGAAATGTGTGTACTATCTGTCATTGCAAACTAATAAAAATACCGCATAAGTAGAGTTCTGTATAATAACAATCAAATGAATTAATATATTTTTATAAAATAAAATATATAAATCATTATTTATCATTTTTAAACCCAAAATAAAATATCCTTAAATATTAATACACATTCGGCGGAATTAAGTTTGAATTCAAATTCTAAAGTATAAAGTGAATAATTCAAGGCTATATTAAGTGCACAAATGTATAGTACATATTACAAACGCAGAAATGAATATTATTGTCCAACATAATATTATTGTTCATCATAATAAATGAATATTATTGTCTATCACATTTGAACATATTTGCTTATAAAAAATAATACAAAAATTACTGATTTAATGGAATTGAATATCATTAGATTACAATTCCTTTAAATCAATAATATTTGTATTATTTTTATAAGCAACATGTTTAATGTGATGGACAATAATATATTCACTTATTATTATGGAAAATAATGTTCCTTTCAATGTGATGTTCATTAAGGCGCACGAAATGTTTAGAACAAATGTTTTACTCATGTAATGTTTGTCCTGCTCTTCAGGACATTGAAGATTAGATACAACAACTGTAGAAATCGTGGTATCAAGATTAGACTGTCCATTGTATAGAGTCTTTTGTGAACACATGACATTTGATGAAATATCCAAAAGAAAATCCATCTCTATACCATCGTTTTGTTAAAACTAAATAGGCTTAACGAATCGAAAAGGTTGCCCAGTATTCACCGATGACTAACAATTTAATGTATTGGCTATTAACGAATGGTGAATATATTACTACACTTATTTAGCATTGTGTTTACAAACATAAAACAGCACAGTGATCCACAAAAAAGAAAGCTGACTATTCTGACTTTAAATATTCCAAAAGTACAAAAAAAAAATAATTTATATTCACATTTAGTACTTTAAGGAAGACTTTTGTTTTATTGAAAAAATTGTAAGAAATCCACGTACACTACAAAATATCACAAGAGGCTTACAGAAATAAGTAAAAAACATATCAATAGACAAAATTTTCAAACACATAACTATACAAAGGGATAATAAAATAAAAAATAATAAAGCATTAGAAAAGAGCGAAATGAGGACAAAAGCGAAAAAAGAATTTAAAATTTTACATAAGGGTGAAAAACCAGGTTTCTATTTAACAAGTTGCCAAAGATTTGGTGGCAATTGATTTTTAGGATTTTCAGTTCGTTTCTAAATATTTTTGTATGGTGCTCAAGCCGCCTAAAATAGCTAATTAATAATCTGCCCTCCACGTACAATGCAGCTGCAAAGATTGGTTGAGCATATGTTTAAGTGGCATCTAAAATGTCCATGCCCTCTCGTAAATAGAATGATTCCGAAATCGATGAAAAAGTTATGAGTGTGCATGTTTTTGGAGAACAAAGCAAAATACTTATTTCTTAGAAGCTATGTGCAATTTATTCTATAATTTAATAATTTCGTCTTTGAGGTATCTTTTTATAATAAAATTTTGGAGCATATATATTAAAGCTTATGTCCTGTACATATTTTTTTCTACGACGCTCAAATCTTGAACAGCTAAAAAGTATGTAATTAATAATCTGCGCTCCACTTACAATGCAACTGCAAAGATTGGTTGAGCATGTGATAAATCTGTTTAAGTGGAAATTAAAATTACCATGCCCAATCATATATTGAGCCAAAATCATGCTAAATCATAAAAAAATTAGGAGTGTGAAGCTTTTGGAGAACAAAGTGAAGTTCTACAGTTTAATAATTTTAACTTTGAGGTGCTTTTTATAAGATTTTGGCTCATTTGTCCCATGTCCTATTTGGTGAACAAACAGCAGTTTCATTGTCAAAAATTGCTGTACAGCCACGAATAAAAGCAAAAGATCTAAACATATTTTGTTCAGAAAAAACATTAAAAGACAGTGGCAGGTTTATGATAATATTGTAGAAGCAATAATTTTCAGTGATTCGTAAATGACAGCATATTCACGGAATTTAGACACTTTGCATTTTATTCAATCTAATGCAAGCTTAATGCATAACAATTCGACGATAAAAACAATACATTTATACGAATTCTACATTAATAGAGTTATGTTATATTTATACATATGACATAGATATGAATATACACTGAAGTGACAAAAGTCATGGGATAGCAATATGCAAATTTTCAGATGGCAGTAGCATCGCGTAGAACAGGTATAAATGCGCAGTGCTTTCATTTCTGTTCAAGTTATTCGTGTGAAGAGGTTTTGACGTGATGACGACCGCACGACGGGAATTAACAGACTTTGAACGCGGAATGTTAGTTGGAGCTAGACGCATGGGTCATGCCATTTCGAAATCGTTAGGGGAATTCAACATTCCCAGATCCACTGTGTCAAGAGTGTGCCGAGAGTATGAAATTTCAGGCATAACATCCCACCATGGACAGCGCAGTGGTCGACCGCCTGCACTTAACGACCGAGACCGGCGACGTCTGCAAAGAGTCGTAAATTCTAACAGACAAGCAACACTACGTCAAATAACCGCAGAAATCAATGTGGGACGTACAAGGGACTTGTCTGTTAGAACTGTGCGGAGAAATTTGGGTTTTCTTGGGCTATTCCAGCAGAAGACCGACTCGAGTGCCTTTACTGACAGAACGACATCGCTTGCAGCGACTCTCGTGGGCACGTGAGCATATCGGTTGGTCCCTAGATGAATGGAAAACCGTGGCCTGGTCCGATGAGTCACGATTTCAGTTGGTAAGAGCTGATGGTAGGGTTCGAGTGTGGCGCAGACCCCACGAAGCCATGGACCCAAACTGTCAGCAAGGCACTGTTCAAGCTGGTGGTGACTCCGTAATGGTGTGGGCTGTTTTTTCATGGCATGGACTTGGTCCTCTGGTGCGACTGGACCGAACATTGACTGGAAATGCTTATGTTCAGCTACTTGAGATCACTTGCAGCCATTCATGGACTTCATGTACCCAAACAACGATGGGATTTTTATGGATGACAATGCGCCATGTCACCGGGCCACAACTGTTCGCGATTGGTTTGAAGAACATTCTGGACAATTCCAACGAATGATCTGGCCACCTAGATCGCCCGACATGAATCCCATCGAGCATTTATGTGACATCATCGAGAGGTCTGTTCGTGCCCAAAATCCTGCACCATCAACGCTTTCACAATTATGGACGTCTATCGAGACAGCATGGCTCAATATTCCTGCAGAAGACTTCCAACGACTTGTTGAGTCCATGCCACGTCGAGTTGCTGCACTTCGCAGGGCGAAAGGAGGGCCGACACGATATTAAGAGGTATGACTTTGTCACTTCAGTGTATATATATATAGAAGAGGATAGATACGACGCAAAAAACAATACGAAAAAACAATTTCATTATCTATTTTACTACCATCAGCAGATCAAATTATTAGGAAGTTTTCTATAAAATTTTTATAAGGAATATGCTTTTTGGAAATCGTTTAGATTGATGAGGTAGGGATGAAATTGGAATTAAGATGTCATAATTATTTTCAGAAAATTGGATGAGATTTTTTCCGTAACTCTGTTACTCCAAATACATTTGTCTATGGGTGGAAAACCAACAAGTGCCAAAACAGAATTACAACTAACTGTTCAATACTCACAAATAATTCGAAACATAATGCATCTCTGCACTTGTTTAAGGAGATTTAAGATTGGTCTTTTTGTATAGTGCGTTAAATTTAAGTATAATTTTTATTTTTCTTACGAAAATTTTCAAAATATTTGGTATGAATCCTATGTACAACTTATGCTATGTACCATGAAAGTTATGTACCTCTTTCAAAATCACCAATCTCTTTCAAATTTTACCATATGAAACCAGTTTATTTTTTTGCAGTATTTAAGATATAGCTTTACTTTTTTTTTTTTTTTTTTTCATTCCTTCCTTTTCTTTATTTTTTTTTCCCTTTCCTTTCTTTCTTTTTTTCCTTTGCTGTACTTTTGAAAAGTAACTTCTTGCAGAGATTCTCATCACCGTCTAAATACCATGATCTGACATTTAAGAAATCTAATCTAATCAAACACTAACAGCAGACTTGGTAGCAGAAGCGCAGGTATGCCAGACACTCCATTGGTCTAAACTGGTTCCATCTAGAATCTCATTGGTGACAGATATGTTAAAAATAGCCTGATTAAGCAACGTGACTTTCAAATTTAAACTAACTTTAATAATGCATTTCACTCTGTTTGTGAGACATGCTGATACATCAAAGGCAGGGAAGCCAATGTAGCTCTGAGTCCTACTTTCTACCAGACTTCAATTACAACTACACTTTTTCTTCATTTCATTAATATCATTAATTTTTTTATAAATATAATGATATATTTTAAAAATTTCTCTCTTAAAATTGTCATTTGCTTATTTACCTTATGGAAAGACGAAGTAAACTTCAAAGAATAAACATGAGAGAGGTAAACATGATGAAGTTGATGAAGTAGATAAAAAAAATATTTATATTTGTGTACTTTCCAAAATTATGTGAAAGACATATTTTCAAAAGTTGCATGAAAGGGAATGTAGAAGACCTATGACATTAAAAGTAAACTAGACTTGGCTTTTCGTAAGACATTAAGTCTAATCAAAGACTTTGTCTCAAATTTGATGATGAACCAAAAACGGAGAAACCGATTAAGTAATAACCCTTCGAAAATATTGTTTATATTGCTAACGAAAACTGAAAGCGCTTATGTAGTGCATATTGCATTGGTGAAAAAAAAATCACTTGTTTCTGTACATCCATCAGAAAATTTCTGTCATTTTCATACATAAAAATTTCTCTCTTAAAATTGTCATTTGTTTATTTACCTCATATAAAAACAAACTAAAACTGCTAGTGAAAAGAGGTACAACTTTCTGACCGATGCTGTTGAACTTAATAAAAAAATTATTTATACTTGTGTACTTTCCAAAATTATATAAAAGAAATTCTTCCATAAGTTGAATGAAGGTGAATGCAGAAAACCTATGACATCAACAGTAAACTAAACTTAAAAAATAGGAATAGGACTACGACTTTTCCTAGGACATTGCATTTCATCAAATATTTTGTCTCAAATTTGATGATGAACCAAAAAGCGGAGAAATCGATAAAGTAGAAGTCTCGTAAAAATTGTGTTCATAATGTCACCGAAAACTGAAAGCGCTTATATAGTTTGCTAATACGCTTATGTAGTACATATATAGCATTGGAGGGGAAAACCTCACATGTTTCTGTATATCCATCAGACAATTTTCTGCTATTTTCATACATAAAAATTTCTTGTCATTTGCTTATTTACCTCATGGAAAAACGAAGCAAAACTGCTAACGAAAAAGAAATAGAAAACTCTGACAGATGCTGACAAGCATGATGAATTTGATAAAAAAATATTTATACTTGTGCACTTTCCAAAATTATATAAAAACATACTTTCATAAGTTGCATGAAAGTGAATGATGAAGACCTATGACAGCAAGATTAAATTAAACTCGGCTTTCCTAGGACATTGTATTTAATCAAAGATTTTGAACCAAATGAATCACAAAGTGGAGAAAAAAAAAACTTGAGTAATCAAAAAGTGGAGAAATCGGTAAAGTAATAGTTCTTCGAAAATTTTTTTTATAATGTCAACGGTTGAAAGCGCTTACAGTATGTAGGTGTACATGTAGTATTGGAGGAAAAATTGTACATTCATCAGAAAATTTTCTGCCATTTTCATATATACATATAACACCATTAAACCTTTAATTTAATGTTATTTATTTATTTATTAATTTATTTATTAATTTAATTAAAAATTATTTATTTATTTAACAATTTAGCCAATTTTAAAGACTAGTTAATTCTTCTTTAAATAAAATTGAGGATTTTAAAAATATTTGACGTGTAGAAAAAATTGTGTACAGATAAATTAGGGCTCCCTTTTGAGCAATAAGCAGGAAATTTTCGTCCCTGCTATCCGTTTAATACGACTAAACCACAGAAGAGAATTCCAGAAAATTTCACGTTTATGTGCCAACCGTCTAGATATTTCTTATTTCTCTTAGAAAAGAATTCTTATCAAACTTTTTGAAAATTGCATACCTCTTACAACTCCCGCATTAATTTCTACCAAATAGAATCAGCTTACCCTTTCTCAGTATTTGAACAGCTAACTTTTCTTTCTTTTTTCCCATTCTTTGCAGTACTTATAGAAAGCAACGTCTCCCAGAGATATTCATCACACATTTAAATATCATTGGTCATTCGTCCAGAAGATCTATAGATAAGTGGATATGAGAAGAAACTGAAGGATTATTTTTAAAGCCTCAGTATCTATTCAGTGTTCGAATAAAAAATGGGAAAGAGAAAAATGTACAGGGAACATATTTTTATAAAAGAATACAAGTTTTTTTTTTAATTATGTAATAGTTTATAATTTTTTTTAGTTATTTACAATCCATTTATTTGCTCAACACTGTATTTTATACTAATAAATATTACTCTTTATTTTAATAAATAGAAATAATAATATTTTACTTTCATAAATAATAAAAATGAATGTGTTTTTAAAGTGCAGTTACATATTAGCAATATACGATTATAGAATATATCAGCTAGAAAATGATCAAATTTTCTGATTACAAAATGTTAGATCAATGGTTCTCAGAATTGAAGGTCACGATAAAAATTTAGAAAAGAGTAATTTTCTAAATTTTTATCGTGAACCTTTTCCTTTTTAAGATCAAATTGTCATTAATATATATATTGCTGTTCTAATGCAGCTGGAAATGCAGAGACAGTTAATCTTTATGCCATAAGCAAGGGTTGCACCGCTGTTACTTATTTAACACTACCCAGGGAACACGTGCAGCTTGAAGATATGCTACGGACGCGAGGTAACACTACCCCCCACAACACTCTACGATCCTGTTAGACCGGAACCTACGGTTTAAAGTGAATTCTGAACAACTACAAACATCCATGGCACCGTCAAAATTCAGTCCAGAAGCCTGTAGTTCTACAGTGCTAGCCACTCGGCCTTCAAGCCCTAACATATCCACTATATATTTGCAGCGTTGTAAGCATTACAATCTTTTTTACTTGTGATTATTTGCAAATAATTTTCAAAAGGACTTATTAACATTTAATTAACAAAATGTTGACTTCTTACAATATTGTTCTCATATTTTTGCACTTAAATAGTAGAGGGTCTTGGAGAAAGAGTAGTGAAAATTTGAAAAAGAGTAGTGAATTCAAAAGTTTAAGAATCATTGCACTAGATAATAAAAACATTGTAACATATTAAATATTTTTCTTCTGTAATAATTTCTTATGTAATGTTTTTTTTTCTGTAATATTTTTCATTTTGTAATCTCAATTTTATTTTTTTCAATAAAACATGCTTATTTAAACCTGAGCAATAATTTATCATATCAAATTTTTAAAAATATAATTTTTAGGTTTTTTTAATTTCTAATTTTTGCTTGAAAAAATACAACAAAGTACTTTTTCGAGCAGTACCTTTTCCTAACGCTGAGGGGAGATATGGGGGAAATCTGACTAGTTGATAGGGTCATCATGTCAACAGACTATTTTTTTTTCCACGACCCCACGGAAGTTTTCTAGCTGAAGATAAAATTTACTAAAGATTAATGTGAATACTGTCATCAAAAGATAAGAAACATTCTCCAGAAAGAATGAGGAGCTATATACATGAAAAAAAAGAGGAAAATTCTGAAAAAAAGTACTGTAAGATAATAGAAAGAAAAATATTCATTAACATACTAGAATATTCATCATCATTGATGCAATAGCTCCATTATGGCCCAAGGCCGTCTGCCTACTGGCAAATTACGAGATGAGAAACGTTTTTCTTTTTACAGAGTAGGGTCGTCCGCCCTACGTCAAACACTCAACTGTCATATTAGACCAGAACCTACAGTTTAAAGTGGATTCCGAACCACTACAAACATTCATGACACCGGCAATATTCGAAAAATACACACTGAATTATATACTCTAACTGAATCTGGTTTTACATTTTACTTGACTTGTTGAGATCAAAATATTTCATTTTATTTTATTCGAATTTAATTGCTTTTAAATTATAACTTTCGTAATAAAAATATATATTTTACAAATAGTTTTTAACCATTGAACATATATGCATATAAATTTTAAACACTACAATAATAAGAGATATTATAAAAACTTATATGGATTTTCATCCATATAAGTTTATCCATACAATCTCTATCCATTATCCCTTATTTATTATGCATACAAATTTATCCATATTTCAACTTTTTACATTGTTTTAAAAAAAAAATTTAATATTTATATTTATTATTAACCTTTTTTGTTGTTATTTTTTTTTTTTTGCTAGATTTGATATTAATATAAAAAAATTTTTAAATAATTAAAAATATTAAAAATTAAAAGTCTTAAAATAAATATAAATATTTTATTATAATCATAGCTTTTTATTATAATTTCATATAATTTTGGATTAAATGTAAAAAAAAATATTTTTAGGAATTAATACACTCAAATTGACTTTTTATGTCATAGAATTGCTTCCTATTTGGATTTTTTTTATTACACTGTAAGTAATGGATAAATTTAGTTTAATATTACTGAAATAAATTGCTATAACATAAAAAGAACGAAAAAATTACTGAATCTAATTTCATTATAATCTCAAAAATATGGAAATAAAACTATTAAATTTAAGTTCGATTCTATAGACAATGGGGGATATAGGATCTCACTTCTCGCTATAGTTGAGTTGGATCTAATTATCATGAAGTAAAACAATTAAAATGTTTTCTAATTAGAAGTGCTGACATTGCTTTTTTATCAATTCGCATTTGTTTTGTTATGTGGCAAAATAAATAAATTAATGAAAATATATATATATACATGAGCTTTTTTTTTCCCCTCTTCTTGCAGCTGCTTGAAATGATAAGATTAACCTGACACTTAGAATGCTATCAATCGAATTGTTGACATAGAGATTTTTTTTTTCGATTAATCGTATGTTTTTTTTTTCTCTGTTGATCATTTGCTTCTAAAACAGGTAGACTGAAACGTGTAACAATATTCAAAACTTACGATTTTTTTAACTAAGACTCATTGAAACTTTGGATCTTAAAATGTAAACTCTTGTTTTTTTTTTCAAATCGATATTGAATTTTAAAAGATAAATTTTTAAAATTAAATGACTTCAATTTTTATGTAAATAATACAAATATTTGTATGTGCGTTCTAAAATTTAATATTTATTTTATTGATTAAAAAGAAATTATTAATATTTCAGAAACATCATCGTCTTATTTTCTCAACAAAATTTTAACACATAGTTTAAAAAAAAAAGAAAATTTAAAATAAAAAATACCAATATCTCTCCAAGATTCAATTAATTTTTTAATATTTTGCATTGCTTTTTACAACTCTTATTGAATTTTTAACGAATAAAATGAAAATCTAAATCAAGAATTTTTTAATAATCAAAAAATTATTGATCCATTTCATTTTTATGTTTGTAATAAAGATAATATTTTATATTTCCTCTTGTATTGGAATATCGTTTATTGAAAGATAATATTTCCTATATTAAAATATAATATATCTGGAAAAATAATCTATCCTACATTGAAAGATAATATATCTTATATAGAAAAATAATCTAACATTATATCTTATATAGAAAGATAATATATTCTATATAGAAATATAATATATCCTATATAGAAATATAATATATCCTATATAGAAAATTAATCTATCCTATATTGAAAAATATTATATCCCACATAGAAAGATAATATAATCTATATTGAAAAATATTATATCCCCTATAGGAAGATAATATATCCTATACAGAAAGAAAATATATCCTATATTGAAAGGATACATACTTTACTGTTAATGCTATAATATATTATTCTGAAATAGACTAAACAAAATTAGCATTTATTTATCATGATTAACTTTACATTATTATTGAATTAGCTATTCATAGATATCGTTTATTTAATTCTGCTATTAAAAACATTAGTATCTTTATTTACTGTATTGGCTAATCAAAATCTACTGAGTATTTTTCATAGAAATATTTAGTCAATATTATATGAAATACTCAATCGCAGTTTTTCTCACAAAAATAATTTATTTGCTTAAAATAACTGAGTACCCCTGTGACATTTAATATTAATGTACCAAAATGAATACCGGATTAATTTAAATAAAAAGGATACTTATAATAACATTAGCCGTGTCAAATGTTTAAAATTGAACAGTTTAATAATTGCAATTCTGAATTTTAAAAAAAATTAATAATAACTTACTTTTTCTTTGATGAAACCATTTTAAAACTTGATTTAATTTATTTGCAAAAAAAAAATTAAATTAATTAATGCGTGTAAATTGAATTAATAAGCATCCCGTATGTTGAATCACAGACCGGACAACCACTTTCTGTCGAATTACCTCAAGACGTTTACCTCACATCTGCAAAAAGTTTCTTGGATCTTAAGAAGTCCAATGTCGGTTCGATTCACCTCCTTGTGACGTCAACAACTTCTCATCCAATCATGGTAGAGTAAAGGGAAAACTGGGTCTTATCTATATTATCATTTTGTAAATGAGCGAGTGTGGTGCTATTATCTTTTTTTCCCTCTATCTCCCCCTATTTCTAGCCTCTAAGATTTATTGCTGTATTTTCGTTTAGTGCAGAAATTCTTCGAAGTGGTGATATACTATTGTGCCCAAAAGTAAGACCTATTTTTTTTCTTCAAAAACTTTTATTTATTCTACCAAATTTATTTCATCGCCTTCAAAATAATCTTCTCTGGACACAATGCACTTAAACCAACGTTTTTTTCCAATCCTCAATGCAAACTAAAAAATGATCGGCAGGGATGGCCTTCAAAGCGGGCACGTTGAATCACCACTCAAAACGGTGTCCCCGGGTGGTCTTTTGAGTTTAGGGAATAGCAAGAAGTCGCACGATGTGAATACGGTGGTTGTGGAACTATACGGGTTTCATTTTTGGCGAAACAGTCACGAAGAATAAATGCTGTGTGAGCTGGAGCATTCAGTGTTTTCGGTACCAATCGAGATTTGACGTATTTGAGGCCCAAAATGGAATTGGCCGATCCTTTTGATTTTCCATCATCAGCGAGATTTCTAATTGTAAATTGGCGGTTTGCAAGTACTAATGAATATTTTTATGTCGAATTTCACACAGATGTCAAGGACAGTACCAGCAACCTAAAAAAAAAAAAAATTGAAATTCCATAAGACCCGGGAATTTTAAATTGAAAATTGATCTTACTTTTTGAACACAGTGGTATTTTAGTAATTTTTTTTTTTTTTTTCAAATTTCATATTCCAAACATATTTTTGTTGTTGTTGTTTTATGTTCTGCATTGTCAATAAAATATATTAAAGAAACTATTATGGATTAGAATATAAAGCGACCTATCTAACCATTAGACAATACAATGTAATTGTCAGAGATCCTAAGCCAATCAATAACTATCAATACTTATATCGCTTACAGTTATTTAATCAGGCCCCGATGTTGAAGGATCCATCAGCAAATACTTAAAATGGCAATGCCGAAATACATACTATTTTGAACGATTACATTTTTTTCGTTGTTTTCACTGTAGATCACAGTTGATGATGATAATTGTAAAAAACTACCGAATTTATATGTTTTATTTAGAGGGGGTCTGAATATTGGTTAATATACAGGGTTTGCTCGAAGAACATATAATGGTGATAATTATACAAAATTCCTGTATTTATATGCTTAATATACAGGGTATTGTTTTATATGCTTAATATACAGGGTTTTATTGTGAGTGGAAGGGATTCTGCATGTCATTTTGATATACAGGGTTTGATCGATGAAAAAATGCGAAAGAAAACAAATTGTGCGTAATACGTGAAATGGCAGAACAGATAAAATGCAGCAAGTATTTAAGAAAATAATAAAAAAATAAAAATTGCAGCCCTATGCTTGCGAAAGAGGAACAGTTTATCGAGAAATATTGGCAAGTTCGTGTCTATTAAACAAATGAATAACTGTCATTGATATTCGAATTGCCTGAAACTATAGGCAATCTTTGCATATGGACTATGCTATGCATATCTTTGATGGATGATGGTAAGAGATTACATCTCTCATAATCATCCCGACGCCATCGTCATCGGCAGATTGGATGAAAGGGTCTAGTTGTGTTGTTGATTCCTTTTGTTTTTTTTTTTCTTATGAAGGAGAATTTTTTTTACATCGAATGCCATTTATCACATTTTACGCTGTCCTACCAACAAAATGTGGTGTAATAAAAATTAGATTGCAAATGTCCCTCTGAAATTATCTTGTTGAAACTGTGGCGGGTTAGATCTGGCGTTCATTATTGTACTCCCCCTTTCCATGGATCTTCTTCACTTGGATTTTTACTGAAAATTTTAGACTTTTAACTGTACATGACTTTAACACATTTGACAAGATGCCCTGCACTCTTTTTTATGAGCTGTTCTGCAGAAACAAAGCTGGTTTATAACAAAGCTGGTTTTTATTGGATTTTCAGAAGACTCATGACCGATATGGCCTCCACCCCGATGTAGGGAAAAAAACTTACGACAGAATGAGGCTTAGTTGCTCGTCTGCATGCTGCTTCAATTTTTGTGAACGCTACGGTGTGGTTTACATGCGGTTAACCATTGTAAACATCATGCCATATGCATTTACCATTTTTCTATCTATTAAAGCTTATTTTCTGTGAATCGGATGTGTCGTCATATATTTCTTTTACATTTTCTCGAAAACTATGCTTCGTACAAGTATGGTACAGTGGAATTCTTAATATATACTCCTAGCGAGTATTCACCCCCTGCGTATTTTATGCGGTATTGACCAAACATCCTTATGACAGGGAAACCATGAATCATTGGATACATCAAAACTTATATAAAAAGCTTAGAATTCTTGTGAATAATAAATTACAATATAATTGTTGATATCAATTTCGATTCCGATCAGTTGGTTACCGTAGTACTTTCCACAGATACTCGATTTAACACACTTACAGGGATACAAACTGAAAGTTATCATATTTATGCCAGAGACTTATCCTTAATTCTGGGGCGGTCTGATGGCCATTGGCTAGGGCTCTGTCTTTGGTACTACAGGCTTCAGGTTAAAATCAAGGCTGTGGCATGGATTCTTGTTAATGGTTCGGAATCTACGTTATAATGTAGGTCTTGGTCTAGTTAGCCTAAAGTGAAAAAAATGACCGTAGAGCGACAAGCCAATTCTTAAATTGGGATCTGAGAAGTTAAAAAAGAATGCCCGTATCCTACCTTTGGGGGTGCTCGTGGCAAATAGTAAGCACAGTAGAGCAGGCCTCCGTGGTATTCTCCTGATAACTCTGAGTGTACTAAATATCTGCTTTTGAAGTTGCTGATGACCTCAGGTCGAAAACCACACCCCAGTTTTGAAAAAGAAAGAGTGACTTATCTTTCATTTTATAAGTCCAAATTAACACTGCCAAAAATTTAATTATTTTTATAACAAACTCAGCAGATGTGCCGACTGCGTTGCTTTGTTACGGAAAATAAAAGATTTTTAGTTTTAGTAAATTTCATTAAGAATAACTATTAGTTTGAAATGAAAGGTTTGAGATTTTGAATAACCCGCCTTAGATAAGGAAAGTAATCATTCTTATCCTGGATTTCCCCAAAACTTTTTTTCACCTTTAACCTGTTAAGTCTTTATTTTTAAGGATATAATAGCATTAATTTATAAAATAAATTTAAAACTAAAATAAACTAACTCCCTGGCACTACAATCCATGTCGGACCATGGCCATCTGCCTACTGGCAGATTCCGAAACAGGAGATACTTTCTTTCTAAGGGGTAGGGTTGTCAGCCTACGCCCAACTCTCTACACTAATGTTAGACCGGGACCGACGGTTTTAAGCTGCCAATTGGCTAACGCTCTGGCCTTTGTTACCACAGGCTTCAGGTTCGAATCCTGGAGGTGGCATGGATGTTTGCTAATGATTTTGAATCCACGTTAAACTATACGTCCCGGTCTAATTAGCCTAAAATGTGAGCAAATTTCCGTAGAGCAGCAAACCAAACCTACGGTTGAAAATGGATTCTGAACCCCTACAAACATCCGTGGCACCGCCAGGACTCGAATAGGAAACATGTCGCTCCGAGAACAGTAAAACTAAAATAGTGATTTTTTTTTAATTATAATAACTTAACTTCCAGTCAATTTTTAGGAGGGGGCCATCTGTAGGAAAATCCGATAACAATAAAAAAAACGTTTTTACTTAATTAAAAAAAAATTTATAAAAATTTTGTTCCAATTTTTGGTTTGAATTTTATGAATTAAATAAATTCAGAAAAAAAAATGAACTTCTAAGTGTTTTAATTTTTGAATTATACTTGCACACACACATATACATATATCCATTTGTATTTATATTGATAAAGGCGTTGATTTTATCAAGATTTCAATATACTTTTTTTTTTTTCTTTGCATTTAAGGTGAGTAATTCAAAAAATAATTGAAAGTTACTACATTATGCTATCTTGGAAAATCTTTAGTTTTGATATCCTTTGCTAATGAATCCTCGATTCATATGCTGATGCAGTAAGTTCAGGGATTCATCATTAAAATCTCCAAGAATATCTTGCTTCATCCGATATAAGTGAAATCTGAATAGAATTTTAGAGCCCCTATCAGCCTTTGATCTTCATCTTGCAGGCATATCGCTCATTCTCCAAATTCCAGACGGTAGATTATTGAATTTAATGAATGATTGCTTACGTAACATCCCTCTGTTTGAAGACTCGACTTATGACTTGATTTTTGCTATTTATCATACATTCCATCAAACGTGCCTGCTTGTCTAATATTTTCAGAGAAATTAATTTGCTATCGAATAAAAATTAATAGTTATAGAGGGGTTTTTTTTTTAAGATTGCTAATATGCGTTCTGTTCTTACATTAAATTCTAAATTTTGTGGAAAACCCGTACATCTGCACATCCTATATACCATTATGTTGTTGTTGTACTAATGGAGCTGGTAATGCAAAGACAGTTAATTTTTATGACACCGCTGTTACTCATTTAGCACTACCCAGGTGGCACGTGTAGCTTGAAGATATGCTAGTAACACTATCCCCACAATGCTCTACGATCTTATTAGACCGGGATCTACGGTTTGAAGGGGTTTCCGAACCATTACAAACATTTATGGCATAGTCGGGACTCGAACCCGATACCTGTAGTACCGAGCGCTAGCCACTCAGTCATCAGGCTCCAATATCTCATTTTAATTTTTAGTTTTTTTAGTTGATTTAGTTTTATATACAATTCATTTAAAAATAATTACAAACAACGTCGGCGAAGCCTAATTTTCAAGGTAAGTCTAAAATATTTTAAATGCCAATCATTTAAATGTAATTGAAATTGAAACTGAATAAAAAATTTCAAAATTTTAAACATCTAAAAGTGGTTGAGTTTTTAATTGAATTGTATCTAGCTTTTCGTATTAGTCTTTCCACCATTTTTAAAACACACTCTATGCTAATAATCTTAAAATCTATTGTTACAAATTAAACTGTTGCATTTCAAAAATATATTATCGAAAAAAAGAAAAATTCCCTAGTTGTGTTTTCCTCGCTTCTCAATGCAGTAGACATTTTCTCACCTCATGGTCTATCACCAATCACGATGGAACAACTCATGGTGTAGTCCATATTCCATCTGTAACTGTTTCGGCCTGTGAAGGTCACACAGACAATCGCTAATTTCATCACTATAATCGCTATAATCATTATACACGACAATGAATATCTGCTATAAAATTTGAGTGGCCAGGATGATCTAATTAGCATCGGGCCGCCAACTAGATTAGCAAAAAAAAATGTTTCACACCTACCAATGATTGGGTTTTCCCCAAGATCTCGAATTCTTTACTTGAAATCTTCAGTTCTTAGATTTCATTTCAATAATCATAGATATTCTTGCGTTTAGAATCGTATTGGGAAAATACAAACATATCCATTATAATAAAGATAGATTTTTAGTTGTCAGCCCTACATCCTACAGTCATATTAGACCATGACCCACGGTTTAAAGTGTATTCTGAATTACTGCAAACATCCATGACACAGCCGAGACTTTAAATCCCGTAACACCAAACGCTAATCACTCAACCATCAGGCCCCGCTTCATCATAACGTTTCTCTGAATTTATTACTGTTTTTGTTTACCTGGTGCACAAAAAATAAATAAATAAAGATGAATTATACAAAAATCTCTTTTTTTTTTTTCAAATATTTCGAGTCTGGTGCCATATGATGGCTAGAAGTTTGCTTTGCAGCTCTCCTATCATTTAGTGAACACATTTAGATACGATAGTTAGACCGCTACAGCTTAACATGGCTTCCGAACCACTAACAAACCTCCATGCAACACTTCCAGTATTCGAACCTGAAACCTGTGGCACAAAGGGCACACTATTCATTTGGCTATGGCCTGAGGATGCTTTACATTGATTATATTCAACGATTATATTAAAATATCACAAAGCCATGTTGGAATTTTTAAAGGATTGTATTAGATTTACTATATTTTCGAATAATAAAATGTTGTGTTTATTTTTATGGCAGCATATTTTCATTAAAATGAGTATTTTTGCAGTTTTTGGTGTTATTTCTTCTTTATTAAGTACATAATTTACAGTAGTACATAAGCCCGGCATTCTGCTAGTAAAAGAAAGCATCATAGTAATCGAAGAAAATACCTCACATATTGTATACAGTATATTTCGCTGCGTTAATAATATCTTTGAGTGATAAAAGACAATTTTTAGAACGAGTTTTGTTTCTGTGTTTCCTCGTTTACTGATTCCATTTCCTTTTTCCCTATCTCTGCAACCCGATATCTCAGATCTGGTGGGTCGAAGTCCAAATTTAGTGCCTCGGAACTTGGCGACAAACAAGTCTCTCAAAGTATTTGCATGGTATCTATAGCGCTGTTTCATAATATTTGCATCGTATCTACAATGGCGAAGATCTTCTTGTTTGGCTCTACTCTTTGCTGCGAGAGAGAGTAGGAGAAACTCTTCTTTTGTACGAAAATGCTTGACCCCAGAGAAAAGAATTGATAAGAAAGGTCGGTTCGAACTGCTTCGAACCACTCGTGTATTGTTTGCATCTAAAGCCGTCTTTAAAAGCAATTAGAAACCCAGTGTGAAAAGTGTATTTATGTTCCGATTGAGATAAATTTAGATCTGTCTTAGATGATAGACATTGAATGAAAATTAAATCATCAAGACATATTTGATGTTATGTCATTTAGAAAGCCTTACTTTTCCTGCAAACATTTATAAGAATTAAATTACGTGTTATGTATTTAGTGCGTAAATTCTTAACTATAAGTGAAATAAATCATCAAAGTAGTGGATTATTTTTTAAATAAACAAAGATAGGACAATGCATTTATGCAAATTAAGTGATCAAGTAAATGTCTGGTATTATGTAAATAAGAGAGCCTTACTTTTCCTACAAAAATTTATAAGAAAGAATTAAATTGAGTGTTATATATTTAGTTCGCAAATCATCAACATATTTTAAATAAGTAGCATTGATGTAGTGATTTGATTTCAAAAAATGAAGTAGTAACTATACATTTTAAAATGGTAACAATAAATAAGATATTTTAATGATTTTTTAATCCAAATATTTAACAAAAGATTGTGATGTTATGGGATGAGTTCTATTCCTGTCCTTGTGGTAAGGCATGATGTATGGTTCAAATTCGCTGGTGGCTTAAATGGTAGGCATTGCTTTCAACACCAAAGAGACTCTATAGAGACTGCAAAAGCATGTATAGGAATCTCCCATCAACAGTCGGATTGCTTGTTGAGAATTTTTTGATTTTTCCGGTTTCTCCCGTGCAAAAGGACAAATACGAGTCCTTTATACCTAAAAGTCCTAATGGAATCAATATTCTCTCTGTCACTTTCAAATTAAGAAATATTTGAAGAATATTGAATCAAACACAAAATAACTGATGCCAAAAATATAAAAAAAAAAAAAATCAGTATTTATTTAAATAATTATCATCGATAATTATCGAAAATGATAATGTACCCAAAGTAGTAGTCATCTCTTTTAAGTAATAACCATTTTTTTCTTCTTCTTCTTCTTCATTGACGCAACATCCCCATGGTTGGCCATGTCCGTCATGTTTTTGCCAGATTTCGAGACAGGAGATGTATTTTACTGGATAGGGTTATCAGCCCTACGCTCAACTTTCTATCGTTATATTAGACCAGGATTTACAGTTTAAAGTGGATTCCAAACCACTACAAACATCCATGGCACTGTCGGAACTCGAACCCAAAATTAGCGGCACCGCTCACCAGAATTTAGATATTTATTTTCAATAATAATAATTTTTAATACATACTAATGGTTATATAAGTTCAGCAACATACAAAATATTCAACTTGAGGATTTCATGAGTTCTTTTGAGAATGGGGTAATGGATAATGAGAAAAATTTTTAGTTCCTAATGTTTTAAAGAAATATGAGGAAAAATCCCGTGTTAATTGTGTAATCTTAATTAAATATTATTATTTAACTTAATAAATAAGTAAAGTTATTGCACTGGTATATCGGGAGTGATAAACAAAGGCAAAAGTGATATTTGGAAACTTTGGGCGTGAGAAAAGCTGCTGATAAGATTGCATCATTTCCGAAAAAGCAATTGAAATAAAATGGGGTATCAGATATTTCTGATTAAATAAGTTTTATTTTATTGTTCTGTTATAAAAATTTCTGCTGCTCTTTCTCTTTCTTACTTTGCTTAAGAATGATCATAACTTGTGTAGAAAAAAAGGATTGTTATTATTATTATTATTATTATTTTATTATTATTATTATTATCATTATTATTATTTTATTATTTTTATTATTATCATTGTTATTATTTTATTATTATTATTATTATCATTATTATTATTTTATTATTATTATTATTATCATTATTATTATTATAAAGTTCTACAAAAAATGTTTTAAAATGCTTCTATTCAAGCTTTATAGCATAGATATAAACTGATTTTAAAAATATAGTATTGTTTTAAAAATATTTTTTTTATTCTAATGCAGCTAGCAAACACTTCGACAATTGTCTTTGATGCCTTAAGGCAAGCGTTGCACCGACGTTACTCACTTAGTACTACCCAAGAGATGCGTGTAGCTTGAAGATAAGCTACGGACACGGAGTAACACTACCCCCGCAACGCTCTACGATCCTGTTAGACTGGGACCTACGGTTTAAAGTGGATTCCGAACCCCTACAAACATCCATGGCACCACCGGGACTCGGACCCGAAACCTGTAGTGTCTTAAAAATATTATTTTAATAGATTAAAGATTAAGAAAAAGATTGCTTTAAATTAATTTTTTAATTAATTAAAATTCTAATAGTTAGATGCAATGATAGATACCACTATAATTTTGAATGAAAATTTTCCGAGATTTGCATGTGGGGGGGGTGCTCGAACCCTCCTTTACTCCTCCTCAAACCCAACGAAAAGACATTTTTGGCATATAGCTTTAATACACTCTTCATTCAAATAAAGGGGGGATTGTAATTAATTGAAAAAAAAATGTTATTTAAAGTTATATAATAATCTAAAAATGTAATGTAGTAAATGTACAGTAAAATGTAATGTAAAATGTAAATGTACAGTAAATGTAATGTAAACTTAAATATACTGCAGTAGTATGCAAATGTAATACAAATGGAATGTAAGGGTAATAAAAATGTAATTTAAAAATAATATGGTAATCTAAAAATGCAATATAGTAAATGTACAACAAAATGTAATGTAAAATGCAAAATGTAAACGTAAATTTACTGTAGTAGTGTAAATGTAAATGAAATAAAAATGTGATGTAATAAAATGTAACTCAAATGCCTTATCATATTACATAAAATTAAAGGAATACTGATTACGTGCATTACTAAAAACAAATGTACCAGTAAATGAAAATTTTGTTATGGTGAAATAATACATTAAATAGTTACATTATTTTAAATATTCTTTCATAATTTATTATTTTATTCTGTATTTACTATTAGTCATTAAAAACCGTGCCTTAATTACATTTTTATGCAGGAAATGTATTCACATTTATCATTTATGAATAAGCTAAAAATGTCTTTGTCTGTCAAATTATTATGCAAGAATTCTGAAACCACAATGTCAGTGATGCCAGCAGTTTTTTCCTAATGTTAAAAACAAAAAAAAATGCAGATAAAGTTTCTTTTTCCATTTTTGCCTCTACAAAGACGTTGTGTTCTTTTAATTATTTTTTAATTACAATTACTCTAATTACGAAACAACAAACTCTGTTTCAGAACTATTTACTGAAAGTCTCTCAACAGTGAAAACAAAACATTCCTCATATTACAGATCTCATAATGTTTCGCGTTGTGTAATTAAATTGTTTTTTAAATACTAAAAAGTTAACTTGCATATGTCTTTTCAACAGAATGGAACCGGAAAAAAATTGCTTAAGATAAATTTATTAGATTAATTTTAAAAATAAGGTATGATGTGAATGTATAAAATATTTTCATTCGTAATTTACCATTAAATCTCAATGTCCATATAAGTAAATAATAAATATTTATTTATATTGCTATAAATATAAAATAATTTAAATATAATTGAACAAAAGATTTTAAAAAGTTTTCTATTTCATAAAATTCGTCTAGGAATAGATTAATAAATTCAATATTTTCCTCTCATAATTTATTTTTTTTCTGCTATTTTAAAAAAAATAAAAATGATAATTTAAATAAAAAATGCTATTTAGCAACTGTACTTAAAATGTATTATATAAAATTAAAAATTAATATTAGAATCATAACTTTCTCACTTTTAATCTTAAACTTTAATTATGTTGCTTGAGAATTAAAAGCCCGACTCGTGGCTCAGTGGTAACGTGCGCTGCTGGTGAGAATTAGGACTGAGGTTCAATCAGGTGGCTTTACTGTTGACACTGATTTAAAAGACGAGGAGATTCAATGGCGTTTGTGATGTTCAGTATCTTGCCTCGTTAATCAGACAGCCTGGCGGGAGTTTTCAAGTTTTCTCCTATACGATACACAAATAGTTCCCCCTAAAAGTCCTCCCGGAAGCCACTGCTTCCTTCTTCAGCGACACGGAGCCAAATTAGATTTCTACTTATAAGTGCTCCATCACAACTCCAGAACTGCCCCTTTTTTTTTTTTCCGTCCATGAGTAGACTACTCAAGGTATGTTCGTCCCGCGCTTCAGGACCCTGAGGATGGGTCCCACACACTTAATTTTTGTATTAGAAAAAGCCAGTGTTAATATATTCGTATGTTCTACGACAATTTTTTATTATTCGAAATACCCCTGTTCCCGCGCAATACCTACTGGATATTGGATATTCATGCATCTTTTTAAAAAATTTCTCATGATTTTTAGTCGTCATTAGAGGAGAACAAAAATATTTTGAAAAAAAAAAAACGAATTATCAACGAGACAGCTTTAAATTTATAATATATATAAACTCTCCCATACACAATTCAAAAATTGAAAAGTTAGAATTTCCGATTAGATCATTGTTATCCGCAATCTAATATCCGTGAAATATTTCAATAATAGAAAAAAAAATTTTAATTAACATTTTATTAGTTTAAAATTTAAAATTTTCAAAATTTTTCAATGTTTTTTAAAAAATAATGCGTGAACGAAAAATAGTCAAATAAATTTGGGATACAAATTTGTTTATCCAATTATTTTATTACAATTTCGATTTAAAAATAGCAATTTTTACTTAAATAAAAAGCAATCTTTATTTTTCTGGTAATTTTAAAATCACTCATTCATCAAAGAGATATATAAGAATTATAAACAAAAAAAAAAAATTTTAATCGTTAGTGAGACAGTTTGAAGTTTTATAAAGTATAAATGCTCGTATGCGTAAATATTTACATAGAGATATTAGAGGGCCCAGCAGATGTCATCCTGTCCTGAAAATAAAAATAAACTGGCATCTGATTGCAGCGTCACCTACCGGGTCCATTTGTGAATCTAAGCATCCAGGGACCCACTCAAACAAGCACAAAAAATTTCATCAAAATCGGCCCAGCCATTTAGGAGGAGTTCAGTGACAACCACACATACAGAAGAAAACGATTACAGCGCACCTACTGGGTTTAATTGAGAATCAAAGAGATAAACTATAAACAAAAAAAATTTTAATCTTAGGGACCCATTCAAACACTCAAACACACACACGAAGTTTCATCAAAATCGGTCCAGCCATTTAGGAGGAGTTCAGTTACAACCACACAAACAGAAGAACCCGATTACAGCGCACCTACCGGGTTTAATTGAGAATCTAAACTATCCTGGGACCCATGCAAACACTCAAACACACACACGAAGTTTCATCAAAATCGGTCCAGCCATTTAGGAGGAGTTCAGTGACAACCACACATACAGAAGAACCCGATTACAGCGCACCTACTGGGTTTAATTGAGAATCTAAACTATCCTGGGACCCATTCAAACACACACACACGAAGTTTCATCAAAATCGGTCCAGCCATTTAGGAGGAGTTCAGTGACAACCACACATACAGAAGAATTATATATATACAGTAGAACCTCTGTAAGTCGAACTTCAAGGAGACGCCAAATAATTCGGGTTACAGAGTTTTCGACTTATGGAGGATTTCGACTTACGCTGATTTTGTAAGGAAATATTCAACTTGTAGAGGTTTAGATTCTTTCTAACTTATTTTGAGAATTATAAGAATAAGAATTATAATAAGAACATTTCATAGAATTGGTTATTCTATTCACTGTATACTCATACTTCATTGTTTTCTAAGAAACAATGACGTGCATTGTCGGTAAATCTTTAAAGACGGTAACTTATTTTCTTCGAGCTATAGAGGTAATTAGTTTCTAATGATCGAGTTGTAAAATCAAACATTGCTAATAGAGAGTTTTTTGCATACCGTATTTTTATCGTCCGATATTTTTTTCTCCATAGCGCGCATGCTGATAGGAAATTGCGCATGCGTATCTGTAATAATGTTTCCTATGAGCATGCGCGCTGGGAGAAAAAATACCGTATTATAAAAATACAGTATGTAAAAAACTCTCTAATGTTCGAGATATAGAGGTCCAATTTTTTTTTTTTTTTTTTTTTTTTTTTTTTCGAGTTAGGGGAAAATATATACCAAAATGGCTTGTGGGGATTGACTAATTATTTCGACATATAGAGGGTTGAAATTTCGAGTAATGGAGGTTTTGGAGCTTGAAGGGAAGGGAAAAATGCTTTTCCAGTTTTGGAGGTTGTCGACTTATCGAGATTATACTTAAAGAGGTTCTACTGTATATATAAAGATAATGTGATTTTTTCACGAATGAGAGATCGAAATTGCAGCTATCTTGAAAAATCCCACGAAGGCGAACTGTGATGTAGCATTCTTGTTAAAATTCGGAGGACCTCATTGGCCATTTAAGTATCCCATGAACAGTCTACCTGAGGGTGACAAGGGGAGAGCAATACCCTACGCGAGGATTTCTATGAATAATTATCAGCATTCGCGTGTAATATGGGAGAAAACGCCGGAAGACTCTTACCAATGAGACAGTTTGAAGTTTTAAGAAGTATAAATACGCGCATATGTAGATATTTATATATACATATAACTTGATTTTCTAAGAATAAGAGATCGAAATTGCAACTATGTCGAAAAATCACCCGAAGACCAACTATACTGCTACATTTTTGTTAAACTTCGGCCTCATGTGCTATTTATTATCCCACTAACAGTCCACCGGAAGGGTGGAGGGTAGTTCCTTACGCGAGGATTTTTATGTGTAATAAGGTAATAATTCGAGTGTAGTATGGAAGTAAATGCCGGAAGACTCCCACCAGTAAGAAAGTTTGAAGTTTAAAAAGTCTAAACATGCGCATGCGTAAATCTTTATTTATAGATATAACTAGAGAGATCGAAAAGATCTATAGAGAGATCGAAAATGCAACAATCTCAAAAAATCACCCGAAGATGAACTGTGATGCAGCATTTTTGTTAAACGTCGGTGGGCCTCATGTACCATTTAAGCAACCCACGAACAGTCCACCGGCGAGTGATGAGGATAGGGCGAGAATTTTTATGGGTAACTGGCCCTCATTTGCTTGCAGTATGAGAGAAAACACCAGTAGACTCCCACCAGACAGCCTACTATCAATGCGAGTTTATACACATATTGCCACAATCACCATCAAATATCCTCATTTCTGTTGTTGTTGTTGTTCCTAATGCAGCTGGCAATACAGACAGTTAATCTTTATGCCATAAATAAGGGCTGCACCGCTGTTACGCATTTAGCACTACCCAGGGGACGTGTAGCTTGAAGATATGCTACGGATGCGAGTAACACTACCCCCAGCGCTCTACGGTTCTATTAGGACCGGGGCCTACGGTTTAAAGTAGATTCCGAATCACTACAAACATCCATGGCACAGCCTGATTCGAACCCGGTACCTATGGTATCGGGTTCGAAGGAACGCTAGCCACTCAGCCATCAGGCCCTCATCTCCTCATTTCTAAAAATAGTGACTACAACAATGCCGCCTGCGGATTCAGAACCCTAGCTGCACTCATTGCCTCTGGGATAGGAGTCGGGCAGCATTCCATAGCAAATCAAAACAAATTCCTCAACTTCATCACTCTATCCTAAAGAAATATTTTATCATTCCGAACAGTTTACATGTTATTCCATCGTCAGCTTCTTGCCGGTCAGATTGCGTTGCATTTTTATATCTGATGAGAACCACCATATTTGGATTGCATAAATAAGAGTCGATATAATTCTTTAGCTTATAGGAATTCCTTTCTTTTGACCTTTTCCTTTGCTGTGACCTCAGGCCAGCTGGAGCGAGTGAGATAACGGAGTTGTATTAAGGTGGAATTGCAGCTTAATCTGCCGATTTTTCAACAGTTTGATCCGTGCGATTGAAAAGTATTCAACTGATAACGACTCGGTGGAATGTGGTTAACGATCGAGTTTTGACGTCACTTGTGTATGCATTTTTAATGGTTCATTTATTGGACTGGACTGTGCCATCAGAAGGGTTTGTAATTTGGTTTTTAGTATCCGAAGATGTATTTATGTCTGTTGCTTTTGGAAGATTTCTTTTTATCTTTTGGCAATATGTTTAGCACTAATTTTACTTTCTTATCAGCGAATATATACTGTGCCCAAAAAGTAAGACCAATTGCTTTTTTTCAAAAATTCTTTATTTGTTGTTCTAAATTTATTTCATCGCCTTCAAAGTAATCCCCTCCGGACACATTGCACTTATGCCAACTTTTTCCAATCCTCAATGCATGCTAAAAGTCATCGGCAGGTATGACCTTCAAAGCGTGTCGCCGATTCATGTTGAATCTCTTCAATCGACACAAAACGTTATCCCCGGGTGATCTTAGGGAATAGGCAGAATATAGAATATAGAATTTAGGGAATAGGCAGAATATAGAATATAGAATTTAGGGAATAGGCAGAAGTCGCAAGGTGTGAATACACTGGTTGCGGAACGATATGGGTTCCATTTTTTTTGGCAAAGCAATCACGGAGAATCAATGCAGTGTGAGCTGGCGCATTCAGTGTTTTCGGTACCAATCGAGATTTGACACGCTTGAGGCCCAAAATAGAAATGACCGATCCTTTTGAAATTCCAACATCATCAGCAAGGTCTCTAATTGTAAATCGACGGTTTGCAAGCACCAAATGTTTAATTTTTTTGGACGTGAGCTTCGTCGGTTGAGGTTGATGATCGACTTGAGGGCTCTTCGTCTTCAACACATTTTCTACCTTCTTTGAACTGTTTATACCACTTGTAAACATTTCTTTCCGACATAGAAATGCTCACCGAATGCCTTCCGCAACATTTTATACGTTTCCGCAAACACAATTTAATGCGAGTTCTTTGCTCAATTAATTCAAACATTTCAAAAATCGCCGGAATCAGTTTTAGCGTCTCACAGAGCGAAACGTAACTCAAACACTAATGAATATTTTAGCGTCAAATTTCACACAGATGTCAAGGACAGTGCCAGCAACCTAAAAAGAAAAAAATTGAAATTCCAAAAGCCCCGGGAATTTTAAATTGACAATTGGTCTTACTTTTTGGACACAGTAGTATACACTGAAGTGACAAAAGTCATGGGATAGCAATATGCAAATTTTCAGATAGCAGTAGCATCGCGTAGAACAGGTATAAATGCGCAGTGCTTTCGCAGAGCTTTCATTTATGTTCAAGTTATTCATGTGAAGAGGTTTTGACGTGATGATGACCGCACGACGGGAATTAACAGACTTTGAACGCGGAATGTTAGTTGGAGCTAGACGCATGGGTCATGCCATTTCGGAAATCGTTAGGGAATTCAACATTCTCTGGGAGGAGGAATTGTGCACCCTACGCTTAGGGAAAAATAGGGAATTTTGCAGACAGGAATGGTGTGCACCGTTCCTTCCCTGGGAAAGCACTCGCTGCACTCTATTCCTCCCCGCACATTTCTAAGAATAGGTTACTCTGAAGATTTAGGAGGAACGCGCTCTGCACACTATTCCTGCTACAATGTTTTTGAGGAGAAAATATCTCGAAAAGATGAATTCTCACAGAAATATCTTCGATGTGAATTTCAAAGAAAGTTTCTGTTAGTAAAATAAGGCAGACTTTTGTTATAAATACATTGAAATTATATATTCCTACGAAATTTATGCTACCAAAATAAATTTATATATGTTGAATGATGCAGTAGAATTAAAAAAAAAAAAAAAAATAGATTATTAAAATGCATTGGCTTTGAATTATAAATTAATTCCTAAGTAACATTTACTTTAACCTTTTAAACCTTTAACCATTTACTTTAATTATAATTTGTGTGTCTTTATAGTTAATATTTAAAAAGAATTGCAAGCTTTTAAAATTCCATATTTTTACATGGTGATGCAGTTTACAGAACAATATATTTATGCATCATTTACAATCTTTTTTAAATCATTATACTTTTTCATCCTATTTTTTATTCATATTTCCTTCATATATATTAAACTGATTATTATCATATTATGATCTTTAATGGAGTATGAGAATTTATTAACTATCTTGATAACTAACTGATTGTGTAATGATTTAAAAAATATTTCATTACCTCACATGCTGTTGAAATTTTCATATTTTTATACTGGAATTCAATTTCTTGTACTAATTTATTTTATATTATATACAAATTGTTAAGTAACAATATTCGAGAAATTTTATAAAGAAATGTATGAAATATAATTTATTTAAAATTTTATTCAGAAAGAGATGCTACTACACAAAATTTATATATCAGTGATTTTTTTCAATGTTTGTTTCTATTATATTTACAAATACTGAGATCTGTATTTTGTTACTATAATGAATATTTTTTTATGTCAAAATTTTTATTTTTCAATACTAAAAAATTGTTGAGGTAGAAAAAAACATATGAGTCAAATGGAAAGAAATATTTACTGTTGAACAACTTTCATGCACAGGCCTGATTTTCCTATAGGCTAACTAGGCTTCAGCCTAGGACCTACATTCAAATTGTTAGTAAAATTAGAATTACACTATTCTAAAAACAGTAAACACTTAACAGAAAAAAGGAAAAATTCTTCTAATTTACTATTTCTTTTTAAATGTATATTTAGATCGAATCAATTCTGAAATAAAATAACTATTAACATAAAATTTAATATATTTTTTTTTTGTGATCTTGATTTGTTTGAATAAAGTTCCATTTTTGGTTTAGTTTAAAACTTAAAAATTCATGCTTAAACTTTAAATGCGAATTATTATGAAATAAATTTATCTGAATTTAATAGAAAATATAAATTTTTATTGCCCGTTATTTTTGTAGTCAAAGATTTTTATTTGAATTTTGTTTCTTTGTAAATGTTGCGAGTTATGTTTGATTAGTTATTGCTACAAGTCCTACATATGATGCTGTGAATAAAAGTCCAAATAAACGTACTCGACATTTTTTTATTTATTATCTGCGCCAAATTTTTTACAAAAGATTAGTACCAATCCCAACACGATTCATTTAGCATATTGATATATATCAATATATATATATATACACCTGTGATATATTATGTTATTTATAAACTTAAAAATCATAAGTGGAATAGCCTAGGGCCTTCTTTTCCATCTAAATCCAGCCCTGTTCATGTATAATAAAAAGTGTGCTTAATATTTTAGTTTTCTTACACTATTGAAGATTAAGAAAAGAATAATCTATTTATTTTCCCCTTATTTGAAAAATTGATAAAAATTTATTTTCCTTACTGGCCATAAATTGATTTTCATGTTTAGATGTTTTATTGCAAATTTGATAACAAAAAATTTTCAGAAAAATTATATTTCTTTAAAAGACAAGGGCATGAACATATAGCCTTTTAAATGTTTTCATTCAAAAAAAAGTAAAAACAAAAATATAGTCAAAAATTTTATTAAAAATATCACCAACAGCAGAGCAGTGATAGCAATTATTGCTATTTACAACAATAAATATATATAGTTCTTCTTGCCAACTATTATTACAAATATCAGAAATTTCACAGAAGAGTGTGCCCGGAAAACTTTTTAAACTGCCCGGCATTTGCACGATGGATAGAAGGAAACCCGGAAAACTTCTAACAGGCAGCTGGATTTTTGATGCGAGACATGCATACAATAAACTATATCTTTGATATGCCTGTAAGGAAACAAATAACATTAGTGAATATCCTTTAATTTTTATTATGTCATAAACAAGGTGCTTCAAATACTCATACTCACTTTTGAAATACAAAGACACAACTTGCGATTCACTTTGCATAACATTGGGTGTCTCTGGGAGTGGCCATTTTCTAACCTAAAGAATAAAATTATAGTTAGATAGGGATACATAAATTTAAACTGTTTTAAGAAAGTATACTTAAACGACTTGCACTTACTTTTTAAATATTGAGACACAACTTGTGATTCACTTTGCATAATTTCACAGGTGTCAATTTTCTAACCTAATAAATAAAAAATTTTTGTTAGGTAAGAATATATTAATTTAAACTGATTTTGGAAGTGAGATAATATTGAAATAAAAATTGAGTAATTCAGAAAAATTGAGACTACAAAACAGAAAACCTAAAATATATTATTACTTACTATAAATTTATCATAACAAGTTGATGCCAACTTCAAATTGTAAATATGTTATAAACAAAAAAGTTTTCTCACACTATAATGTTTTACTTTTTATAGTAGTAAGTTTAAAAATAATAAATAAAACCAAGAGAAATTTTTTATTAAAAAAATTATAAAAATAAATTATTAAGTTCTAGTAGGACTGTAAACTACTATCAAGAAATAATTGCAACACATGAAAAATCTGGATTTTTATAAAGTATGCAATCATCATTTGTAATCTTATATTGGCAACAGTTTCAGATATGATACAACTGTGTTAGTAAACACTAGTTTCTATAATTATAGTATTTTGATTTTCATTATTTACAACTGGAAATTTAAAAAATAATGATTATGGTTATGAAAATGGATTACTATGGGAAACCCTGCATTCATTAACAGGAGGGAAATGAAGAGATATCTATATGAAGACTGGTAACATATTTTTTTTTATTTTACTTAGGAGTTTAAAATACTGTTATTAATTATAATGTAAATATTTTTTTAAACCTAAAACACTTTACATGTATAAATTAAATATTTAAAATTATTTTAATATAAATTTATTAACTAAGTTTAATATTAGTAAAAAGGTTCAAAATAATCTCAGTTAATAAATAAGCATATAACTGCAGAAACATGCAAAATAGCCTAAAAATAGAAAATTCTTTCCAGTAGAATCACTTTAGAATTATGTTTAGAAGTTACAATTATTTCTGAAGATATTTGTTGAACTTCCTCTGGCTCTTGGCTTTTTCAAAATAGACGATTGTGTGGGTTTTCCTGGTCTTTTGGTTCTGTAAAATATTTGCTTCTCAACGTTAGTATTTGGGCTAACATTCTGAAATGCTTCGTGATGGAAAATTATCTTTAATAAAGTCCAATGCTTCTAAGCTTTTCTTTTTATCATCCAAGTCTAAAACAGTTGCTAAATCAAATCCATATGAATTTATGCTGTGTGTAAAATCTCGGCAAATAACATCACTTCCATAAGACCTCATCATCTCTTTTTGCAAAGAATTCATTATCACCAGAAGAAAGTCTTCCTTTTTCATCCCAGGATATAAAGCCTCATTTATAGTATTTTGGTCTTTATATAGTAATATAGGAGAATCTTCACTGTTGCTACAATTCTCTACCCATTTGTTGACACTAATTTTATCATTAACATGCATAACACCATTTGCATTAATTTTAAATTCTTCCTTTATATTATGCATATCATGGCGTGTTAGCAAATGCACTCTTTCAAATGTATCGTATACAGAATTTCGAATATCATCTAAAATTGATTCCATGGGTATATTCTCGGATAATTTCTGAGCAATTTCCTGTCTTTTTTTTTAGTCAACTGCAATCTAAAGTCTTGAGTGTGACCAACATGGGTCTTTGTGAATTCAACACTGAATTTATTATCTTGCTCACAGTTAGTATAATTCTTGAAGGACATGCTGCATTTATTTTATTACTCCCTAGAATTTTTTGATTTCTTTTCCTTCGCTTCTACTGTTAAATAGCCACTTCTATGACATGTGAAATAAGTTCTTTTGATACCATTTCTATCTCTTTTGCTTCCAGTTTTTTTCACATACGAACTCACATTATCTTTCTCAACTTTGTCTTTCCACAATGTAAATTGTTCCATTGTATCAAAAAATAAAGTCTCCTTGGTTATAAGTACATTATGAATATTTTGTAGATGATTTTCCAGTGTTAACAGTGTACCGAATCCTTGCTTGCATTCTGGACACATCAATGATTTAGTAGATTTTGGACTGGATAAATTATGGAATGTTTCCATATGTCTTCGCAAACAGTAACTACGTGCAAACTTCATATTGCATTCACTGCAAATTTGTTGGCAAGAATTATCCATTTCTTTTATTTTCAATCAAACAAAGCCTGTAAATTAAAAAAAAAAAAAAAGGGATTAATTATTATATTGCAGAGTATAAAGCAATTGAGCTGCTAGGATAAAATATCTCAAAATAGTATAGAATCGGCTTTCTTCAAAATCGACACATGTGTAATAAAGAGCACCAATTTATTTTGGCATAAATTTATTAAACTAAGAAAACAGATTACTAAATTAAATGTTTAAGAAATTCCTCATGAATAAGGAACCATCTAAATACATTATCAATTACTATTAAATAATTGAAAAATTAATATACAATTATTTGAGGAAATTTTCTACCTTTATAATAAGAACTTTACGCTTAACCAGCTATGCTCCTTCCTGCTATGAAATTTTATTTCAATCCAAACAAAGCCTGTAAATTAAAAAAAAAAGGGATTAATTATTATATTGCAAAGTATAAAGCAATTGAGCTGCTCAGAAATTATTTAAAAATAGTATAGAATCAGCTTTCTTCAAAATCAACAGATGTGTAATAAAGAGCACCAATTTATTTTGTCATAAATTTATAAAACTAAGGAAACTGATTAATAAAAGAGTAATCAGAAAATTTTCTTATTCTAACAGTAATCTATGAAATAAGTAAAATAATTATTATTATCAGGCAATGAACCCATTTAGATTTTAAACAGATTACTAAATTAATTGTTTATGAAATTAAATTCCTCATGAATAAGGAACCATCTAAATGCATTATCAATTACTATTAAATAATTAAAAAATTAATAAACAATTATTTGAGAAAATTTTCTACCTTTATAATAAGAACTTTAGGCTTAACAAGCTATTCTCCTGCTATGAAAATTTTTTTTCAATCGAAACAAAGCCTGTTAATTAAAAAAAAAAAAAAAAAAAGGGATTAATTATTATATTGCAAAGTGTACAACAATTGAACTACTAACATAAAATAACGAAATATTTAAAAATAGTCTAGAATTAGTTTTCTTCAAAACAATTATAAAACAGCAATTAAATCTGTAACAAAAAAAAAAAAAAAGATAATCACTAATATGCTAATTAAATAATAAATTATAATAAAATAAAGTAAATTACATGAAATATATAATAGAAATTATTTTTTACAAAAACTGCAGCACAATGATGCTATCGAGAAAATGGCGATGCAAAGCAGAATAATTAAAAATACAGCAATTAAATATATAAAACAAAAAAAATGATTCACTAAACGCTAATTAAATAATAATTTATAATAAAATAAAGCTAATTAAATAATAATTTATAAATAAAAAATTGCAAAGTAAATGATATAAAATTAATAGAAATTAAGAAATTATTTTAAAAAGCCTGGAACGACATTGCAGCGACTTACTATATTGGAAAACCGTGGCCAGGTCCGATGAGTCACGATTTCAGTTGGTGATGGTGACACACAGGAAGTGGACAATCTTCCCTACAGTTGAAGGGAAAATTCTGTTTTTTCTTTCCCTGGTGCGAACAACATTGATGGAAATGCGCCAGCCTGGCGGAGATCCATTGCAGCCATTCATGGACTTCATGTACCCAAACAGCGATGGGATTTTTATGGATGACAATGCGCCATGTCACCGGGCCACAACTGTTCGCGATTGGTTTGAAGAACATTCTGGACAATTCCAACGAATGATCTGGCCACCTAGATCGCCCGACATGAATCCCATCGAGCATTTATGGGACATCATCGAGAGGTCTGTTCGTGCCCAAAATCCTGCACCATCAACGCTTTCACAATCATGGACGTCTATCGAGACAGCAGGGCTCAATATTCCTGCAGAAGACTTCCAACGACTTGTTGAGTCCATGCCACGTCGAGTTGCTGCACTTCGCCGGGCGAAAGGAGGGCCGACACGGTATTAAGAGGTATCCCATGTCTTTGTCACTTCAGTGTATAGCAGTTACAGTGATACCAATAATGATCCATGGATCAATAATTTGGAAACCGTTTTCAATATCCACCATTTACAAATCCTTAGACATAATTAAAAAAAATTTAAATAGAAATAAATGCATTGGGGAAAAAATACTTTCTAAACTTTAAGCAATTAATACTACTTTTTATTCGGGAATAACTTTTGACCTCTGCGTGTTTAAATTAAATATAATAATAATAACAATGCTCTTTTAGTCATCATTTCTAGCAGCGCTTATCCCATCCCCTATACCTTACCCCTTTACGCACTTCCTTTTTTTCTTTTTATTATTATATAAAACAAGTAATATAAAAAAAATGTAAAGTCAATTCCTACTTTTTTTCACTCTATTGCAGAAAGTCCTTTATGAATAATTTTCATTCATTTTTTTTAATTTTATCTGGCGCCATCTATTGGTAGATGTATGCAACTTAAATGTAAAAAAAAATATAATTAACTAATTAAATTTAATTACTGAATTAATATTTGAAAAAACTGTATTAACATCCAGTGTCATCCACTACAAGTTCAAAAAAAAGTATTTGAACTTGAGCGGATGAAAAAAAAAAATTTTTATTAACGATTGAAATTTGAACAAGATATATATAGGGAGAGTGGGGAGCCTCCTTCTTCTATTAAGAAGGAATTGAATAATAAAACAGAAATAAATGCATTGGAAAAAAATGCTTCTAATCTTTAAACAATTAATACTACTTTTTATTCGGGAATAACGTTTGACTTCTGAGTGTTTAAATTAAATATAATAATAATAATAATAATAATGCTCTTTTTGCCTTTAGTCATCATTTCTAGCAGCGCATTTCCTTTGCGCACTTCCCTTTTTTTTTTTTTTTTTTTTTTTTTTTTTATTATTATTATTATTATTATTATTATTATTATTATTATTATTATTATTATTATATATAAAATGTAGCTTTCCTTTCATTCTTTCTCTTTAATTTTTTAATTTTTAATATTCATTTAACTTCTAAATTTACTTCCATTTAATTCTTTTTAAATTTTTACTTAATTTTTTGGGATTAGTCCTTGTCATTTACCTGTTGTTTTGCGTATTATTTTTATTTATCAACCTTGTCTCTCAACTCAGAAGATAGGGGTTTAAGGCCCATTCGGGGCCAAGGCACTGCGTAAATCCGTAATGCCTGCCTGCTGGCTACGAGACGACAGTGCAAAAACAAGCGAATCGTTATCGCTAACCAGTTATGAACCAGTTTGTCTCAGTGTGGATAGAACCCTTGAAGTGAGTCAACTGTCTCAAATTTTTGCTCTAACCAGAGTCGGTTTTCCCACACATCAAAAGATTTCTCGCGACTCCATCTTCGATTGGCTACTGTACCACTAGTACCACTCACAGCGAGAGACAGCTTGGCTTGTCAGACGAAGACATTCGGAACAAAAACAACTCTTGCTGGTCTCGTAATTTAGTCTGGACTCGGCTTATTCAGAAAAGAATGAGAAATGAGGAATTAGTCGCTTGACCGTAAGCCATAAAGACCTGCTGGATAGGTCGACATAATAAGTAAGATTACTATAAAAAGCCAAACCCTGAGTAATGGCTATTTGGAATTATTTATCGCCTCTGGGTAATCACAAATATTTGACCCGACTTGCGGTTCAGGGGCTCCGTGCTCAACTGGTGATAGTTAGGGCTGAACTTTAGTCCGCTGGCATCTTTGTTGTAGACACTATTTTAAAAACGAGAAGTCTCGATGATGTTTGTGATGTTTAGCATCTTGCCTCGTTAGTCAGACTACCTAGGGAGTTTTTGTGGTTTTCTCTCATACGATACGCAAATGCAGGGTAGTCCTGCCGAAAGGCACTGCTCTCTTTCTTCAGCGACAAGGAGTCAAGTCAGACTTCTACCTACTGGTGCTCCATCACAACAGAAGCTGCCCCTTTACCTCCAACCATGAGTAGCTTGCTCATGGTTGTCCGTTCCGCACTGCAGGGTATTGAGATTTAGACACATACACATTTTGGCGGCAAAACACTGATTTGGCGACCAGCTTCATCTGTGGGAGAATCTCCATTAAAATAATTTGGTTTAAATTAGATAGAACAGCCCATCATTTTGTAGTATATTTCGAGCTTTTTATTTTTATAATACAGAACTTTAATAAAGTCATTGTTTATATCGTACTCAATCTTTCACAAGCGTCAACAACGATATAAAGAGAATAATTTTGTATCAAAATTTAGTATAACGAATATGGAAATTTTTAAAATATCTCCGGAAAACATAACTGAAACTCGATAAAAAATAGAAAAATCATTACTAATCACATGTCGACATGACTATTAAAGTTTTGCTACTGTAATGAAAAAATTTTCGAAATAAATTATCTTCAAAACTTTAATGTCATGTCTTCTAATGAGTATGCTTCATTTCGGAAAATAAAATATTCTAATACCCAAAAATAGCTTTTTCTAAATCTTGGATGTAGTAAAATATGAAAAAGATAACTCTGATAGTGTGGGACTGACAGTCATTCGAGAAATATAACAATGTACAATAATTATAACTGAAGAAGGAAAAAATCTTGGAAAAATATTGGAAAATGGAAATATAATTTATACATAGATATAAATGTTTTATTATACTAAATATGGTAGATGATAAAAGTATTGTCAATTAAAAATATCTGAGTGATATGTTTTGTGTATAATAGTATGTATCTGTTTTATTTAATTACATTTTTAAGATTTCTCAATCAATTCTACATAAATCGTAGTCGGATTGTTTTCAGAGAAATATATTAATAATTGTAAATCTAATCCAATAAATTAACTCTGATAGTAGATATCTAATTTAAAAATAGAATAATTACAAGACATTAATATTATAAGATATATATTATTGCCAGTTTTAAAATTGCGAAGTCATTTTTAAGCAAACAGTTACTAATAAGAAAAATTAGAAAGTGGCACTGGTGAGATAAAAGTATCTTTTATCGATGTTTAAAAACATACAAATATAGAAACTAGAAATACTTGCTACTAAAAAGCTTTGACAAATCTACTCACATTTTTTAAGTCATCTTGATATCAAGTGTGATAACAGAAAAATCATTCATAATTTATTGGAAAACATTTGTCTTGCTCGGAAGTTTTTTTTTTTCAGATTTTCTGTACTAATCAGAAAGAAATATGAATAAAAGGTAATAATCAGAAAAAAAATTTTGAATAGAAGTCACATGTAATTAATAATAACAATTGAATTGCTCGAATGTGTGATATAGTTTTTAAATATCAAGAACCCAATAAATGAAAGTATTCTTCACTCATCAGAAGAATTCTACAAACTTCTCAACTAAGAAGAATTCCCACTCCTGCTCCAGAACACCAGCCAAAGAAACACCATACTCATTCCCAGAGCAGTAAGACAGAAGAAAATTATATGGAAATCGATGGAACCTCAGATCAACAAAGCCAAAGAGACAGACAAAGAGTGATTTGTCACTCCACCAAAACATCTTACTTATGTGCCCAAAAAGTAAGACCAATATTTTTTTTTTTTCAAAAACTCTTTATTTATTCTTCCAAATTTATTTCATCGCCTTCAAAGTAATCCCCTCTGGACAACAATGCCCTTATGCCAACTTTTTTTCCAATCTTCGATGCATGCTAAAAGTCATCGGCAGGGATGGCCTTCAAAGCACGCGGCGATTGACGTTGAATCTCTTCAATCGACACGAAACGGTGTCCCCGGAGTGGTCGCACAAAAGTCGCACAGTGTTAATACGGTTGTTATGGAACGATATGGGTTTCATTTTCGGCAAAGAATCAATGCAGTGTGAGCTGGCGTATTTAGTGTTTTCGGTACCAATCGAGATTTGACGCGTTTGAGGCCCAAAATGGAATTGACCGATCCTTTTGAAATTCCAACATCCTCAGCAAGATTTCTAATTGTAAATCGACGGTTTGCAAGCACCAAATCTTTAATTTTTGGACGTGAGCTTCGCCGGTTAAGGTTGGTGGTCGACCAGAGGGCTTTTCGTCTTCAGTGCGTTCTCTGCCTCCTTGAACTGTTTATATCACTTCTAAACGTTTCTTTCCAATATAGGAATGCTCACCGAATGCCTTCTGCAACATTCTATACGTTTCCGGAAACAAAATTTAAGGCAAGCTCTTTGCTCAATTAATTCAGACATTTGAAAAATCGCCGGAATCAGTTTTAGCGTCTCAAAAGGCAAGCGTAACTCAAACACTAATGAATATTTTGACGTCAAATTCCACACAGATGTCAAGGACAGTGCCAGCAACCTAAAAATAAATAAATAATTGAAATTCCATAAGCCCTTGGGATTTTAAATTGAAAATTGGTCTTACTTTTTTGGACACCGCATTATTGTAGAAAACATTCAGATACCTACTACATACTTTATCTCCCTCCCCCAAGGAAGAACAAAATCAATTCGCTGCACTAAGCAAAGTGGAAAACACTGTAGGGGCAGAAAACTAATCCCTAAGGGAACAACTCTGCCCACCATTTTTCATTATTCCTGATGAAAATTGGCCTTTAGACCTACAGTTCATTAAGCACTGAAGTCAAAAGTCTTAAAATGAATCTATCCAGAGGACACATTTTGAAACTAATAGTGGATAGCCAGGAAGATTACGAAATCCTAAAACCCACGTAAATCTCAAGAAATAAAGAATTAAAATGCAAAGTCTGAAGAATAATACCCTTCTACCAATCTGTACAGACAAACAGAACATAAAAGATGCTGTCACATGAAAAACATTTTCAGTCCTGGACATCAAGCTGACTCAACCGGGAGGAAAAAATCCATGCCTCTTCCAAGTCAAATTTACAAATTCCCTCGTATACGAGGGGATCTTCAATTTGGACGAGCTTCAAGACATACAAGTGTAAAGGTATAAAAGAAGGAACATCCACAGTGTAGAAAATGCTACGAATTCTTTCATAGTAGTGACACCAGATACTTAAAATCCACTGCGACCTCTATTCAGAGAACCATCTTACAGAAAATTACTCACTATGGGCAGACTTGCCCAAAGTATGTGTCAACTGCAAAGGAAATCATGCAGCATTCTAGAGAGGAAGTCCTAGATTTCCAAGGAAAACCTTTCATCAAAAGAAATTATATCATCCAAGATTTCCTAAGTTTGTATTTTTATTTATTTCTTAAATTTTTTTTAATATTATATCTACACATAATTTGTAGTCATAAAATTTTTGTACAAAATAATCTAGTTATCTTAAGTAACAAGATTTTTTTTTTTTTGTAATTTAAAATTTAATCACAAATATTAACACTTTTGTTTGATATATTTCCATTATGTTTTTTGTGCTTATTCTATGATATTTTTTATATTCTATTATTTTTTCATATCTGTAGCTTAATTAAATACACAGTTTTTAATCAAATAATGGAAATTAGAATATCACATTTAAATTTATTAATAAATTTTTACACATTAATTAGTTACATATGTTAAATGTTTCATACAGCCTTCAGAGTAATGAAAATTAACGAAGTATACTGCTTTAAAGATTCTAATTATCATGTTTAAAATAAAAAACTACAATATTTTAGAGTAATAATCAGTAACTACTTTGCAAATTATTCTATATTAATCTTCTATAGTAATATTAAATAATCTGTAATGATAAACAACTGGATAGATTGTATCATAATGCAAATTTTATTACAAAAATTTAACATTAAATAAAGATATTAAAAATTGTACGAAACGATTTTTTTTTTTTTTTTTTTCAAAACTCTGTGATACAAATAAACATGCATTTCCTGGAAATTAAAATCATTAATTATAATAATTAAATCCTTTTAACAATTCAAATTTATTGATTCGTAACAAAAGATTCGTTTTATGACATGGCGCCATCTATTATATTTCTAAGGAACAAATAGGATAAATAATTTATTGTTGGACACATACTCCTAAATGTTTCTACAATAACTATTTCAAATACATGTATTGAATTTGAATTGATTTTAAATTTTTTTAATATTTTACATTTGTAAATTTCTCACCAGCATGAATAATTCATTTACTCTCTAAATTCTTATAATTTCTAAAATATGCTGAATTTTTTAAAAACATTTTTTTGTTTGTCTCTTTTTTATTTATTATCTTGTTATATATCCAAATTTTGAAGTAATTTTATTTTTAATAAAAATTTACAAATTAGTTGTAGTCTGTGATTTGAAGAATTGGAGCAATTCTTTAATTCTCGTTTATTACTTGAACCGAACTTATCTTGAACTGAATTTCATTAATTCTTTTTCCACAGAAAATCTACCGTTATATCTAGAAATAATAAAATTTTCAAAAATTAAATTCATTAAATATTATTTATTTAAAAATATATTTATGACTCTTATCCATTATTTACCTACATGTGATTGTTCATTCTCCTTATGCATGACATACTGCTATTTTTTGTGCTATATATATATATATATATATTTTTTTTTTTTTTTTTTTTTTTTTCAAAAATTGGATACATATAATTTTATATTTAATTTAAAAACACTTTTTGCTTATACAAATAGAAATAACATATAAGCATTTTTTTATTCAATCCAAACTCAAATATCATTTGTTATTTTTGAATTTTAAATGAATTTTTTACTTCTTACTACAATACATTTAAAACAAGTAATATAAAAAAAAAATTTTTTTTTTTAAGTCAATTCCTAATGTTTTTTTCACTCTGTTGCAGAAAGTCTTTTATAAATAATTTTTATTAATTTTTTAAGTTTATCTGGCGCCTTCTATTGGTAGATATATGCAACTTAAATCTAAAAAAAAAATATAAATTAATTAATTAAATTTAACTACTGAATTAATATTCGAAAAACTGTATTAATATCAAGTGTCATCTACTAAAGTTCAAAAAATGTATTTGAACTTGAGTGAATGAATAAAAAGTATTTTATTGAAAATTTGAACAACATATATATAGGGAGAGCGTGAGCTAATAGAAGGAATTGAATAATTCTAATTTAAATTAAATAGGATATTTAATGTAAAAATCGCATATCAAAACGAAATTCAGAGAAAAACTTACTATTTTTCTCAATTAAATAATTTAAATATCATATTCTTATAAGAAATCCATTAAAAATGTGTTTAAAATTTCATTAAAAATATTTATTGCTAAAAATTCCGAAAAAAATTAGAAGTTGCAGGAAGAATAAAGAAAAATTACTTGCCTTTAAAAAAAATACAAAAGGTATTAATAAATACAACCATTACTGAAATGAATGCATTTATCTGTGCATTAAATAAGAAAGAATTTTTAGCATTACATCGTAATTCTAAATTTCGTTTTAAATTTAATGTATGTATCAATAAATTTGTTTCGATTGAATCAGTATTTCCGATATCATATGAACTGATGCAGTATAATTTCGGTATAAATCATATGGCTTTATTTCATACAAAATTGTATGATTACTATATACACTCAAGAGTTAAAACACTATGACCACTTGTCAATAACGAGTTGGCCCACCTTTGGCGCGCAACACAGCTTCAACCCGCCTTGGTATGGATTAATACCACCAATTAATACCAGTTAAATACCACTTCCACCTGATCACGTGCCTTCCACGTCATCCAGGCGAGTTCATTGCAAAATGCAGGGGTGGTCATAATGTTTTGGCTCTTGAGTGTAGTATTTATTGAAAACCATATTTACACCTATTTATGTTACTCTTATGCATGGTACATATTATGCATAAATAAATTTTTTTTTTTTTTAATTAAATAAAAAAAGTAAAAAAATTTAAACTTATAAGGTTTTTTAAGGAGAAGTATTTCACTTTTATTTGATTTTTTTTTTTTTAATAACTTTAGATTGATAATTCGGACGGTCTTCAATGATGATTCAATTTGCTTCACAAAAAATTTGGTTAAGTTTTAAAAGGCTTAAAAATATGCTGAATTATTTTAAATTTCGTAACAAAACTATTCGTATGTGCACTACCTAAATTATCATGGAAATGTAATTTTTGGCGAAGATTTCATAAAACCATTCAATATGTAAGTTCATTCATTCAAGATGTAGTAACAATGTCCAGCCTATTCATGTGTAAGTAACAATGTCCAGCCTATTCATGTAAATTACAATGTCCAGCTTATTCATGTGTAAATAACAATGTCCAGCATATTCATGTCTATTCATGTGTAAGTTTAATATGTAAACCATTCAATATGTAAGTTCAACCATTAATTATGTAAGTTTGCGAAGAAGATATAGTACTAAATCTTTAAATAAATATTTATAACACTATTTTTTGATACTACCATTTACTTTCTATCGCATAAAATTGTATTCAGACTTGCTTTAAAAAGTAAAAAAGCATGTTAAGGTATATCAAAATGAAAAATAAAAATAAATTTTAATAAATCAGCCTATTTGTTTCAATAAATCAGTCATAATCAACAGCTCATTGAGTTTGAGCGAAGTCGTGTAATAGGGCTACGAGAAAGTGGATTTTCTTTCCACGATATTGGATTCCACGAGGTGCAATGTAGACCTACCTCCTAATGGTGCCCCCTTGGCAAGTTCTATAGGGCTAAGTGGTCTACAGTTTTCGGCATGAGCTCTTGCTGCTGTCCTAACCGTCGTCCGGTTGGCCTGCATGTAGTGCAATAGAATGCTTGTGGTTTGCCTCAATAAAAAAGAACTGATCTAATGAACATCTACGTCGCATTGGGATTTTCGACCCACCAAACTACCCTCTTTGTGATTTGGCAGAACTAATGAATCAAACTCATCTCCATCGTTGCTTGATACTTCATGGCGAATCCGAGACGCCGAGATACTGGAAAACTAAAGAACTCTTAAGGCAATGACTTCGGTCAATTTTGTTGAAATCTTTTGTGTACATTTACTTCTTTATTTTGTAATTTCCCCATTTTTGTATTGCCTTGCCATTGGAAATAAAAAAAAATATTGCAGAAAGACTTAGCAGGAATATATCCACTGTGCATGATTGTTGGCAGCAGTGGTCATGGGAAAGTACTGTCGCAAGAAGACTGGGCTCCATGTGACACTTCTGACCGTCGTGTTCGGCATATGTCTGTGACATCGTATTGCTTCTGCGGCAGAAATGCGAGCCACAGTTGGCATCACAGTGACACAACGAAGTATTACAAATCGGTTACTGCAAGGACAGCTTCGAGCTAGGCGCCCTGTTGCGTACATTCCACTAACTCCAAACTACTACCATTTGCGGAGTTCTTCTAGAGTTTATTGAAGGAAGGATTGGAAATCTGTTATGTTTTCTGATGAAAGCCGGTTCTGCTGTAGTGCCAGTGATGACCATGTGTTGGTTAGAAGAAGGCCAGGTGATCGCCTGCAACCAATCAGTCAGCGGTCTAGACCAGGGGTCGGCAAGCTTTTGAGTCGGAAGAGCCAAAAATGGCAATTTACAAAATGTCAAAGTTTTAAAGAGCCACAAAATTATTTCTTGCCAACAATAAATAACAGGTGAGTTGAAAAGTTCGTAGGCTGACACATAGATTGCGCTACTAGTATTAAATCCATATGATTTTTAATTAGCCCTAACCTTCAAAAGACACGTGTATACATTTGATAGCTGTTGCGCTATTAGCATTTTTAATGAAGTTATAGCATTTTTAGTGTTCATCACGTGCAGTCTACTCGGCTGACTGTCGATTGGGCTCCGGTGTGAAATGATGGAGCCATGTTTCATCCATTGTCACATATTGAAGCAAAAATTCGGGTTTTTTAAGATTGTACAGCTCCAAACACTGCTTAGAATCATCAAGTGGTTGTTGTTTTGGGTCGATTGTGAGCTCAAGCGGCACCCACTTTGAACAGAGCTTTTGCATATCCAGATATTCATTCACGATATGTCCAACACGTTCCTTTGATATCTTTAGGGTCTCTGCTATCTCAATCAACTTCACTTTACGGTTGTCAGAAATTATTTTGGGGTCTTTTTTGATGTTTTCATCGGTAACAGCCTCTTTGGGGCGTCCACTGCGTGCATAGTCCTCGGTGCTCATTTCGCTTCGTTTAAATTTAGAAAACCACTTCTCTACGGTTGAATTTTCTGGGGCAAAGTCCGAATAATGTTTATCAAGCCAAGCCTTGGCTTCAATAGTATTTTTTTCGCCAAAATGCAATGCTTTATTAACACATGAAATTCCTTTTTATCCATTTTTTTCAAACTAACAAAAGTTGCTTCACTAAAAATGCTATAACAAACAAACTAATAGTGCAACAGCTGTCAAATTTATACACGTGTCTTTTGAAGATTAGGGCTAACTAAATATTATATGGATTTAATACTAGTAGCGCCGATTTAATAATAGTAGCCCACCTTTTAGTACTCGCATAAATAAAGTTTTTTTTTAAAAAAAAACTAATCTATTTATTCAAAAGAAAAAATATCTATTTATTCATTATTAGATAATTATTTATTATTTATTAAAAAATTAAAACAATTAAACATTTATTATAACTTGTAAATAACAAACAATTGAAAAAATTCAATGGGAATGGCTTTGCATGGTTATTCATTTAAACTTTACTAAACGACGTAATTTGTACTTAAAATAAAAAAAAAAAAACAAAACATACATTTGAGCAAACAAATTCAATGGGAGCGTTGGCTTTGCATGGTTTTAGAAAGTTTGGATAAATTTGGCTCATAACTTGTTGCTTTAAGTTTCATACACGACTCTAAATTTTCATTTGATAGTTTTTCTTACTTTACTTTTAATTATATTCATGCAAGAGGACTCTTGCTCACACGAATATGTCGATCCGAAGATAGCACTCCAAATGCAAACTTCTTCACCTCACTGTAACAATCTGGAAGACTATTCCATGCGTCGAATATAAGTTCAACCTCGCGGCATTTCTTTTAAAGTTGTCCACTTTTGTTGCGTTACGTACATACATTTCTGGACCTCCAACTCTTCCAACTTGCTTTTCAACTCTGTAAATTTTCCACTCCACAATTTTTACTTTTTAAATCGATCAATTGCATTTCTAGAGATCCAGTAACAATTCCAAATAGCTCAATATGGATTTCGTTACTATTTGTGTTGAGAGGATTTACTATGAATACTAGAGTGGTTTTGTTGGTTTTGAATTTTCTCAAATCTGTCAGCAAATTCAACTTTAATTTTTTTTATAACTGTGCTGGAGTACATCGCGTCAACAGTTGCACTGGTTTTATCACGATATTGCTTTAGAAATTGAAAATGAAGTAATATATCGCTCTGAATATCTTCTGCAAAAAGAATTAATTTTTCTTCAAAATAAACCAATTCTTCTACCAAAACGTAGTCTGGGTTTCCCTTTCCTTGCAGTTTTAGATTCAGCTCATTTAATTTCGCTGTGATATCCACCATAAAGTAAAATTTTTGCAACCATTTGTCGTTCTCTAACTCAGGGTGATTAATGCGTTTTTCATTTAGGAATGTATTTATTTCATTCAAGCACAAAGCAAAAACGTTTCAACACCTTACCTTTGGAAAGTCATCGCACTTTATTGTGAAGAAGGAGGTCGGAATACTGAGTCTCCATTTCGTTTAAGAATTCTTTAAACTGACGATGGTAGAGTACTTTTGACATGACGCTGTTAACAATCTTGATTTCTTCATGACCTTTTTCGGCCGGAAATGATTGGGCACAAAGCGCTTCTTGGAGAGAAGAACGTTATGCATGAACGGAAGTGAAACGTAAGAACTTCGTGGTTTATTTTGCTCTGAAAATTGTTATTGCCCATTTATTTTTTCACTGTCATACTTCTGGCTCCATCAGTTGCTATTGAAACGATTTTATTTAAATCGATCTTATTGTCTTCAAGGCATTTTTATACGGCATTCGCTATATCTTCTCCTCTAGTTTGTCCTGAGAGCGGTAGCAATCCTAGAAGTTCTTCTTTTGGACCTTGGCAAGACATATACCTGACAAAAAGGGCAACTTGTGCTGTGCCTTTTATGTCGCAAGACTCATCTATAGCAAGTGATAAGGCAGAAGAAAGTTGAATATCTTCCACCTGCAAATATGTTACATTTGAAGACATTTTAGCTATTCTATCTTGTACTGTTTTAACGGATAGTGGCAAATCTTTGATTTTTTTCAAGATTCCTGGTTTGTTTTTGAAATCACGAAACAGTTCTTCAGATTCCTCGTTAATCTGTTCAGAAATTTTTGACAAAATAAATCACCATATGGAACTGAGCCGCACTTTACCTACCTTTACTTCGGTTTTTTTATTATTATTATTATTACATATTATACGTACATACATAACTTTGACAGAAGATAATTCTCGTGGTTTTCCATGCACTTGAAACAACAAATTTTTACATCACGTCCTGATTCAAAGGTGCTGATTTTCTTGAAGACGTAAATTGTCTTGCATAACGTTCTCCCTCAAAACGAATTAAAACATGTTCTTCAGAAACGTCCGACGACGGCGTCATTCGAGAGCTTCCGATGGACTGACGACGTGTGTCACGAAAGACAACTCCAGTATCCTGAAATCTAGTACAAGTGGCTGAGAGTGCAATAGAATCGGTGCCTAATCCACAAATTAATCGATTCAGAACGATTCTTAAATGTTTTTTTGATTAAATAAATAATATTTAAAATTCTAACTAAACAGTCGCAGCTTCACATCCAAAGTACCAGCATTTGGCTCTCACGCTAGCATTAATCTGTGATCTTGAAACCAATGACCTAGACAAACATTGCTCAGTGCTCAGAGTATAGTTCTTGTTGTAAAGGTAGCGGGTTTGAACCTGACCTGTCCCTTTAGTCATCATTTCTAGCAGTAATTACCTCTACTTCTTCATTGTATATATTTTTTTATCTTTTCAATAGTCTTTTAAATCTTAACTTGTAAATCTTTCATTATTGGGAAATACCTTGATCACTTATTACTGTTTATCATCATCAAGATTTTCTCCTTCTCATCAAAATGAACTTTAATATTGCACCCTGGAGCAATAGGTCTTGAATCGAAGGAGTATATGGGGATGCGAAGCAACAAGGACTATAATCCCCTAATCACTATATGGGAACAGTTCGTTTTCCTATTTTACGTCACTAAAAAGGATGTGAGATCTATTTTCCGCTCAGTAAGTAAAGTGGCGCGAACAAAAACAGGGATTTATAGTATCCCCTGAGTGCCGAGAGAATTGCAGCTAATAAATATCAAAACGTTTAAGAGATTGGAGAAATAAAGTCAGATTTTTTTTTTTGCAATCAAGAATTTTAGATAAAAAAACTTTGAATGTGATATTATTTTCGTCGATATTCAAGTTTTGCCATAGATGTAATCTGGAGGTGGAATATTTTCTGCATCTTAAAAGAATGTGTAAAAGGTCATTGGTTTCATTACATATGTTACAGAAAGGATTGGAATCTAAATTGAATCTATTTAACAGGGCGGGAGTAACGATCATTCTGCTGATGATACGAGCAATGAGTATATCCTGTCTTCTATTCTGTGTCCATTTTGTGATAGTTCCAATATCTGGAAAGTTTCCTATCAAATCATAATATTTGCTGCTAAAGTAATTTGTTTCCGAGATTAGGTAGGATTGTTTTTTCAGGTTTGCTATGACATCTTCCGGGGATATCCATTCAATAAATTGCGAGAGTTCCGTGGTATTCTTTGCGAGAGAATCCGCTTTTTCATTCCATAAAATTTCCGAATGACCAGGAACCCATAAAAATGTGATATTTTGATTAAAAGTTTGTCGAACAAAAAGTTTCGAAGCAAGTCTTTGAATAACATAGGTAGAATGAATGTTAAGATTTTTAAGAGAATTAAGAGCCGAAAAACTGTCAGAAAGTATTAAAATGTCCTTGTCAACAATAGCTAGTTCATCTATGGCGACACAAATTGCCAAAACCTCTGCTGTGAAAACAGAGTTTATTGGGTTAATGCGATATGAAAAACTTTGATTGCAAGAAATGCCGGCGATTGAAGTTGAGACGTGACTTTTTGAGGCATCCGTGGCTATGATATAGTGATCAGAGAAAAATCTGTTTATACAATCTGAAAAATCATTGACTATAAGTGAAACTGGGTTTTCTTTATTTTGGAAACGGAACTTCTGAAGGAAAATTTCACATAAGGAAGGATCATGCCGTGGCACAATTGGCAAGGTTAAGAGGTGTTCTGGTGAACAATTATAATTTTGAAGAGAGTTTTTAAGAGTGTTTTCATCTTTGTCAAGTAACTGCAATTCATTGTTTACCATCAAAGGGGAGAAAGAGTGGTTAGCATATTGTTTGATTAAAAACTGCAATGCCAAACGTTTAATTTTATCTGAAAGAATTTCTTGTCCAGACATTTTTAACAAAATTATATTTGGAGTCCAAATTGGTAATCCCAGAACAATTCTTAGAACTTTTGTTTGAATTATGTTACAGGCGTTTAATTTGGTGACCGGGAAATTTTTAATTATTAATGCACTGTAATAAAATGTGCTGAGTATACTATTGTTTGCAATTGTGATAAAATGTTTTGTCCTATACCATTTTTCTTTGATGCCAGAAATTTTAGACCGTTAATTTTTTTAAGGGCTTTTATGCGTAAATTTCTTAAAATAATTTCATTTTGGTTTATTTTTGAAAAAGGAATTCCGAGATATTTAAGAGTATCACTCCAGATGAGGGGAATTCCGGCATATGTTATCCGCGGCAATGAAATTGATCTTTTTTTTTTTTTGATAAATCAACTATTGCACTTTTTCGGCACTAATTGTGAGTTTCCAGTAAGAACACCATTTGTACAAATTCTCAAGAGTATTTTGAAGCTGGGTTTGAATATAGGATAACGATTGATGTGAGCAGAAAAGAAAAATATCGTCAGCGAAAATAGAGCAATCAACATTTACGTCCAAAGTCTCAAAAATGTCATTCAAAAAAACTACAAAAAGAATTGGTGAAAGTACACTACCTTGTGGAAGGCCTTTAAAAGAAGGTTTGGGGTCAGAAACAGTGTTCCTCCATCGAACCTGAAAAGTTCTGTCCTGTAGGAAACCATGAATCCATTTAGCGATGTTTCCCGAGATTCCAATTTGAAGACATTTATAAATTAGTTCGTCTATAGGCACGGAGTCATAAGCACTTTTTATGTCGAGACTGATACCGATAAAATATTTTTTTTTCATTATGTGCTGTTAAAATTGATTTATAGATTGTATAAATAGCGGTATGATTGTTTCTAAAAGGTATAAAACCATGCTGATTGGTATGAAGTCGTTTGGTGAAAGTCAGAAAATTAACAATGCGATTGGAAATAATGCGTTCAAAGACTTTACAAAAAACAGATGTCAAAGCAATCGGCCTATACGAAGATGTTTTTGTTTTATCCTTGTTGGGCTTAGGGATTGGAATAATGATAGCGTGTTTCCAGCTCTTCGGAATTGCAGAAAAACTCAATTGTTGGTTGAAAAGGTGCAAGATAACTAGAAGGGACGATTCATCCAGTTTTTGAACCATGCAGCTGGAATGTTATCTGCGCCGGGCGTTGTATTTCTCATTTTCTGGATAGCTTTTCGCAGTTCCCAAAGTTCAATATTTTTATTTAATAACTTATTGTCTATACTATAATCCAACGGAATAGGTTCAGAACGAAAATTTTGTGCTGAAAAATAACTTGAAAAAGATTGCTTTGCTGTTTTGGATTACTAATATATCTATTATTGTGAAAAATTAATTTGCTATTTTTTATATCAGGATTATTGTGACTAGTTAGTTTATTTAGGATGCGGAAAAATAATTTAGGATTTCTCGGAATATTGCTTATATTTTCCCAGTATTTTTCCCTTGCCCTTTTAATATGGTATTTCAATTTACTTCGGTATTTTTTGTAGCGAATCCAATCAGGGACTGAAACACTATTCCTGGCCTTTTTCCACATTATTTTTTTTTCAGTTTACAGAAGTTATTACATGCAATATTCCACCATGGAGGGTATTCGTTATTAGTCAAAATTTTGTTTTTGGTATTAATATTTATAGTGTGCGAAATTTTTTTCAGTGACTATTTCAACGGTAGGGTCAGCAATAGATTGAAGAAAATTGTTCGAATCTCTGAGAATTGGATTCCAATATATAGTTTTAAGATATTTTGTTGCATTTGTTAGTTTGGACCATGAAACAACTATTGGGAGATGATCACTTTCAAAGGTGCAGTCAGAAACATAGCAATACACTTCATTTAAGAGAGCTGCCGAACAAAGAGTGAGATCTATAACGGAAGAAGTGAAATTATGGGTGATGTGAGTGGGCGTTGAGGTATTCAGGATAGAAAAATGCGACTGATTCAACCAATCCAAAAATTCTTCACTTTTGGGCGTAGATGTTTTTCCGCCCCAAAAGGGGTGGTGTAGGTTGAAATCACCAAAAATAAAAGTTCGCGTTTTTAGAGTACTGAAAAAATTTTGAACCTGATGGATATCAAATCCATGCGGTGCATAAATATTAACAATAGTAAATGTAACATTGTGTGATTGAATTTCTACTGCAAGCATCTCAAGGTTTGGGTCATTAGAATTCTCAAAAATGACATGACCGGACATGTTTGGTGGAATACCTATTAGTAGACCACCTCCTGTTCTGTTGTTACGGTGGGTGCGAAAAAGATTTTATTAGGAAATGAAAGACGATCATCTGCTTTCAGGAATGTTTCCTGAAAAACCCAAAATTCTGACGTTGTGAAAGGGGTTGGTGGAGCCAGATTTTCTTATTTTGAAGGCTGCGACAATTCCACTGAAGGAATGACATCACCGAAAATGACGAAAATAAAACAGGAAGGTATTATTCCATAAGAAACTAAAAGAAAAACCCTTAACTTTGGGCAGAAACAAGAGAGATAATAAGAAATACATTAAAACGACCGGGAACACCTGAAACAAAAACATCGCAAAAACACACTTAATTTGAAGCATTGCTTCCACCTGCATCCCATTGCATGGGAGTATTAGTGGGTGGAACAAGGTTGATCATTTGGCGTTTTCTGTTAGGGGATTTTTGAGATCAGTTTGGTGGAATACTGAGACTAAATATTGCACAAGATTTTCTATTGTTTTTTGGAATATTTCAATTAAAAGAGTGGTCTGTTGTTCCATTTTAATTGTAATGTTTTGAACAATACTCTCGACTCTTTGGTTTACTATCTCTTCAATGTTTGGAGCCGCCGAGTTGATTTTAGCAGCTTCAGAGTAATTAGTTTTCGATGAATGTGCATATAGACGTCTGGCCTCTCCAATAGTGAGATGGTTTCTACACTTGAATTCTAGTATTTTTTGTTCAAGGGTGTGTCGTGGGCAGATGTTTGAAGTTGCGGAATGAGGTCCATTACAAAGAATGCATTTTTCCGGACCTTGACACTGTCCTTCATGGTTTGCACCACACAGAGGGCAAATTTTCTTGTCGCAGACACGTGTTGCATGTGTAAAATCATAACAATGCAAACACTGTCGGACTCTATCAACAAATTGGCGTATTTTTTGATTGGTGAACCAGATTTTTACAGCATCAGGCAAGAAAGTTCCCAGGATCGTAACGAGTACCGGGGAAAATTCTTGGGTAGAGTTTAGCTTAACGAAACGTCGCAACTCAACCACTTCCATATCATTTTTATTCATAATTTCATCTGCTAATTCGGATAATTGAAGATGAGTTGGTATATCGAAAACGAGAAACCTTTCCGTGATATTTTCGAAAGTTACACCCGTAGAAACGGGCGTTTCCTGAATTTTGTCAAGATTTAAAATCTGTGCGGCGCACACCGGATCGGCAGTAGTAAAGATGAGTTTACCCTGCCTGGAAAATTTCATGTTGGTGATATTGTCATGCCTGTTTACGTGTTTTTTTATATCGGCCTGGATAAGAAATGGGTTTGAACGCGGAATTTTATGTTTTGCATCACTGTGTTGGCATATAATATTAATTTCCTCAAAACTTTTCTGACCCAACCGCAACACCAGTTCATTAATGGATTTTGAGCTTTTAAAGTAATTGTTATTACTGGAAATCATGCTATTTCTGCTTTGGACGTCAGTCATATTTAAGTGAGAATTTTCCACATCCGACACAAATATTGCCGAATGGCTCAGGTTGACTAGTAAAATGAAACAACCGGAAAGAAGAGAAACCAAAAAGAAAAAAAAGGTAATCTTACCTTACACCTTGAAAAAGACCGAAAACAGAAATATATTGAAGAGTTATCAAGAATAGAAAAACAAACCAGCAAGCGAGCAACGCCCACTTGAAACACAGCTATGTACTCTCAGCACTCAGGGAAACCTAACCAAGTTAAGCTGACCTGTCTACACTCACACATCTTATACACAGTACACAGTGTGCTTAAGAATTACCAAAGTTAGCTGCTAATTAGTCAGATAAACCCGAAATTTTTCATTTAAATTCAATTTCATTAAATTAAAAGTTTTCTTTCGTTAAATTCAAATCACCATGGATCTCAGTACATCTGCAATATTATTCATGTGACAGAATTTCATTTTACCTTTAAACGTGCTTGTAACTGCAAACAAACTTAATTGAAATATATTCTGATGCCTAAATTTTGATTGCCCTTTTGCATTGCATTGTAAAGTATGAATTTCATGCAAAATAAGTATCTATCTTACCTGATTACCAATTTTTGTATTAATGATTGTAAATTTAATCTTTTAATTGTATATCCCAATTTCAGTTTGTAATATTTCTTTAAAAAAGTGATAACTGTTGATTCAAATTTAACTATTTCTGTCAAATGCACTTAGTTTAAAAAAAATAATAACATACCCACTCTAATACCAAATATAAAATCGTAATTTAGGGGCTATTATTTTTTTTTCGGGGATGATTTTTTTTTTTTTTTTTTTTTTTTTTTTTTTTTTTTTTTTGTAATTTGGCTAACAGAATAATTAATAAATTAACAAAGATGTAAATTTATGTTGGAGTCATTTATTCAAATTTTTAAATTGATTATTTAATAATAATTTACTATTGTCTGTATTTAGTGAATAGATACAAAACTTCAAATATAATGTGCATACACTGATATTTTAAATCAGTACATGGCTATGACTTTTTATGTTTTATGAAATATTTATTTGTTAACTTGTAATGTTCAACTTTTATGTATGCTCTTATATTTATTTATTCAGTTTTTTACTAAAGGCACATCCTGGTTTTTACAATATTTGAATATTGATTCATTCTCAATTTATGTACGTAAATTTAAAAAGTTATGTTCTTGTTCTCTTAACAATTTTATAATGTAGTGGTCGAATCGATCAACAGTTTTATCTATTCCTTTCTTTTTTATATTTTTTTTTTTTTTTTTTGGTTGCCGAAATAATGTACAATAATTCATTTCTTTTAAAGTCAAACATAAGAGCCATCACACATGAAAGGCTATCAAGAATTCATGAATATTGGGTTTTATAGCAGTACAATTATAATTGTTCAGTTATCATTGCTGTGTCTTTTATTTTAACAGCATTGGGTAAATTGAAATAAAGCAGTATTAACAGTCATAACTCTCAAAGTCACAAGTCAAAAAGTGCTTAAAAATAATATAAAAAATATAGTGTTTCAATTGGCAATTCAATAAAAAATTAAAGAAATTTAGAAATTAGGATTAACAGTATTAATTCATTTTCTTTTTAATTCAATTCTAAATTCATGTTTTTTAAAAATAACTTAATGTCACTTTCAAAGCATTATATAATTGACAGTTACAAAGGAAATTTGAATTTTCAAAATAAATAAGAATCTGTATTTTATAAATGCAAGTAAATATATTAAATAAAAATTATCAAAAATGTTGTAAATGATAAGTCTTCTTTCAAAAACTTTGTACTAAAAAAAATATCTCTAAAAATAATTTCACTGAACTTTTTATTTTATTAACATTAATATTTTAATATCTGAAATAATATAAAAGAATATAAAAATTTAATATCTGAAATAATATCTTGAAATAATATAGAAGGCAAATTATATATATTGCTTATAAATAAGTTTATATTAAGATATTTCTCTAAATAACTGGTCATTATTGAAATTATTTGTAAGAAACTCCTAAATCATAAAAAAGCACTTTTCAATAAGTGTTTAATTAAACTTTAATGATTATTTAAAACACAACCAGCATATAGCAGTAATTATTGTAGTTGTCACAAATTATATATTATTTATAAGAAAAATATGTATAAATATTAATATATTCTTGTATTAAAAATGAGTTAACATACAGAATTTATATGTTATAGTAATGCAGAATTATGGAGAAGTAAAAAAATCTCCTGCATTCAAACACTTGATGATTTATCTCAATATATATATATTAAAAGAAAATAATTTCAATTATAAGAAATTTTTCATTATAAAAATTATGATTTCTTAGAGGTTATGTAAGAAACATTATTTTAAAGAAAATTTCATACAATAGAATAAAAAGAGTAAAAAAAGGATTTCTAAATGGCAAAAAGAAATTAGTAGTTTTATAACAAGATTATTCTTGAAATAATAGATATTTATTAGAAACACATTAGAGCCTTCTTTAAATAAAAATAAGTCTTTCTTAAGTAAAAGTAAACATTAATATTAAAAAAAAAATCTGCTCTGTAATAATTTATCTAAGTTATTTGATAGGAACTTTTAAGTATTTTTTATCAATAATTTACATATTTGAAGTTGGATCAAACATGAAAAATATTTATAGTAAATTTGTGTTATAAAAAAAATATATTAATCTTAAAAGTTCTTACACAATTTTGTAGTATTATTTTGATATTTCTTTCATTTAAATTTGTGATATAGGGCTATCAATGTAATGAAATCTTACAGAAACTTTTTACAAAACTATTTCCTGTATGTCTCTCCTCTATCGGCAAACTAAACATGCACACATTTAAAATATAAACTACTATGAACATAGTATAAATGCCTGCTTTTTCTATGTATGACTTTTATCAAAATATGTATTGATTGATTTTTATTCTTTAATTATTAAAATACAATTTTCTAGATGGCTTATCATGATAAAATGTGGACTATACCTCTATCTGGATCTGCATCTGATTCAGAAGAGGATGGAGAAATTAAAAATGAAATAAGTTTGAAGGAAATGAATGAAGAAGATAGGTATGGTTTGTTTTAATCTACAAAAATTGTGTAATTTATTGACAGTATTAAATTTGTATATGTATTTAATAAAATAGATTATTTGTGTTATAATTTTAAAACTTTGTTACTGATCCTACTTTCTTCTAAGTTCCTTATACTTGTTTTTAAATATAATTAAAATTTAATTATTTCCTAATTGCATGTAAACAATAGAAATGTTACATGAGCTCACTGCTTAATGAGTGAAATTGTGAGGAAATTGTATACCAAATCATTGAAACTAGTTATTGAAAATGTAATGAAAAGCATCTTTTAAGAATCATAAACTGAATGTATACTCTTTGACAGAAAAGCTGTAGAACTGGGTTTTTTTTTTTTTCTTTATCTATGATATTCATACTACTGTGTCCAAAAAGTAAGACCAGTTTTCAATTTAAAATCCCGAATCCTGTGTGAAATTTGACATCAAAATATTCATTAGCTTGGCTTTGTGAGATGCTAAAACTGATTCTGGCAATTTTTGAAATGTCTGAATTAATTGAGCAAAGAACTTGTATTAAATTTTGTTTGCGGAAATGTATAGAATGTTGCAGAAGGCATTCGGTGAGCATTCCTATATCGGAAAGAAATGTTTAGAAGGGGTATAAACAGTTCAAAAAGGCAGACAACACGTTGAAGACAAAGAGCCCTCTGGTCAACCTCAACCAACGAAGCGCACGTCCAATGAATTAAAGATTTGGTGCTTGATTTACAATTGGAGACCTTGCTGCTGATGTTGGAATTTCGAAAGGATCGGTCAATTCCATTTTGGGCCTCAGACTCATCAAATCTCGATTGGTACCAAAAACACTGAATGTACCAGCTCACATGCATTGATTCTTTGTGACTTTTTCGCCAAAAATGAAACCCATATCATTCCACAATCACCGTATTCACACCTTGCAACTTCTACCTATTCCCTAAACTCAAAAGACCAACCTTTCCAGTGATACTGTTTTGAGTCGATTGAAGAAATTCAATGTGAATCGCCACACCCTTTGAAGGCCATTCCTGCCGATGACTTTTTAACATGCATTGGGGATTGGGAAATAAAGTTGGCATAAGTGATTGTGTCTGAAAGGGATTACTTTGAAGACGATGAAATAAATTTGGAAGATAAATAAAGAGTTTATGAAATAAAATAATAATTGGTCTTACTTTTTGGGCACAGTAGTATACAAAAAATATAGGATATTAAAAATTAATAAATAAATGAAGCAAATCTCCATTCTGAATATATAATATTCTTGCTAGTGTTTTCATGTAAACTTCCTAAGTGGTAAGGTAGTGCTTATTTATTCACTGTTTGACTTGTTGGCATATTTAGTTCAAAAGTAATTGAGTGATGTGATGGATGCAAATTTCAAGCAGAGAATTATAAGATGACGTATATTACTTACAAGTCAGAACTTTGAATGACACAAAAGGTTTTGGTAGAGGGAGAGATTCAGTGAAAGACAATCCCATTGTCAGTTGCTCATCAACATCACATACTGCTGCAAATTTGGAATGTCTGAAACAGTTACTGTCAGTAGACATGGAAATGATATAATTGGATAAGAATATGTAGTTGTATTTCTTATTGTATGATAATACAAAATTCCATATTGTTGTATCGGTGCAGGAAAATCTGACCAAACTCTGTATCCTTGCTTTGCTATCCCCCTCTGTATTCTCAGAACTTGCTATTATGTGATTTTTTTTTCTTTCTGGTTTGGAAAGCATCATAAAGATATTGCTATAATTAAAATAGCTGTAACAAATGTACTGAAGAGCATCCCAGTTAAAACTGTTCCATGACCATCAGAAACAATGACAGTATAAAAAGATGAACCCAAATAAAAGACATGATCTGACCAACTTTTGAGTCATTTAACAAAGACCATCAGTTGGTAACTTGAATAAATTGAAGCTTGAGCTTGGAGTTCAGTCCTGAAATTTTTTTTATGAAGGTTACAGCTAGTCCTTGCATTACAAGGTTGTTATATTTATGTTTATGATTAAATTTATTTTATGTGTTTTTCTTATTTTAGTGACACTTCCAAAGAGGGAGATGATTTTTTGAGTATTAAGCCTCCACAAGCTTCAGCAAAATCTCAGGATACCTATCGTGGGGATAGGGGGAAAAGTCGTCAGTCACGGAAATATAATTGTAATTTTTTTATTATATTTGACATAAAATTCATGTATATTAATAAAAGAGTTAATATGACATATTGCATACTATTAAACCGTTAATGTTATTTTATGATTTTAATTTTTATTGTAAGAGATATTATTTACTAAATGTTTTTTACTTTAGGTAATAATTAATATTTTGGTTTAAAGTTAAACAAAATTTATTTAATATTGAATTGCATTCATGTTTTTATACTTCACAATAACATTGATGTAATATATTTCTTTTAAAATGAATAATTTACTTATTTTAATTTATTAAAATTTTTAGCTGAAAAGAAAACAGCATCATCATGGGCATGACAGAAATTCTCGTCGAGATGAGCGATCATGGTCTGATTCTGGTAAAAAAGATAGCAGAGAAGGTGGTGATAATCGCATTTTACGACATAAGAATGATTTTTCTCATGTTAAAAAGAGAGATTACTGGAAAAACATTGACGTTCGAGATGTTTCAGGTATTCAAAAAGTTCGGGATATCAGAATAAAAAAAAATCTGCATGATTCTAGAGACAGAAACAGTGATAAAAACAAAGATCGACATCTGTAAGTTGTTTAATGGATTGAATTTTAATACTTTTATTTATTTTCAAAAAACTAAAATTGTTGAAATTTTTCTTCAAATTTATATATAGATATTTTGTACTGAGCAATGCATTTAAATATGAATATAGTTAAATTTTCAATTTTAGAATTTTAATTATTTAATTGAATTAGAATTTTGTGATTAAAATCCTGAGTAAACAAGATTCAGTTTTAATTTTAGAAAATTTAGAACTTAATGCTGTGATTAATTTATTTATTTTGAGAAATATTGTAAAATGTTAGTTAATTAGCTTGAATTTCAGGAAGAAAATTTCAATCTTAGTGTTAAAAATTGAAATTAAATCTTGCTTATGATTTAGTCTTTAGCTTCAAGTATTTTGTTTATTTGAGTAAATATGAACTAATTTCACCTCATATATGCAAATAAGTTACTCGGTTCAATATCAAAAATGAAAATTTATGTATTACTTGATAATATAATAAATTAGATCTACAGTTATCAATGTACATCTATATAGATATAATTTTTGTAGTAATATTCATAGTGATGGAAAGGTAGTGATATTTGCTCGTCACATACCTTTCCCTCCTTCTTATCTGCCTTATTGCTGGCAAGTATCAGAATCTACTGAAAATTTTCCAAGCTATTAATTTGAGGTTGGCATTTTTGAATCTCTTACAAAAAATATAACTAATTATTAGAAAATTTTGCCCAATGCTGATCAAAATGTTAAATAAATGAAACTTTTTTTTTTTTTTTTTTTCAGTTTTTCAGTTGACACAAATGAACAATATATTCAAAATCTTTAAAATAGTTTGTTGAATGGAGTATGGATAATAAATGCTGATTTATTAAAACTGGCATTTTTTTTTTTTTTTTTTTTTTTTTTTTTTTTTTTTTTTTTTTTTTGGTGGTGGTGATGTTGTAAAATGACTTGCTATTTAATCTATTAAACTTTAATTTTCAGAGAACGACTTAATGAGCAGAAAGAAGAATGGAGAAAAAAAAGATTACATTTTATTGAAAAACAAAGAGAACAAAATAGGGAACCTGTGAATAGATCTCGGACAACAAGACAAAATAAAAGTAATGCTTACATAGTTGTGAAGTATCTATATCAAAATTTAGGTTTTTATTTATGAAAAATACATATGTACTAAACTATTTTAAGTTTCATAAGTAAAATTTCCTCTTTTATGGCCAATTGGCCAGGCCAATGGTACTTTTATACTGGTACCACACACCAAATGTATCATTGGCTGTTCTTTGGTACCACAGGCTTCAGGTTCGAATCCTGGTTGTGGCGTGGATGTTTTTAGTGATTTGGAATCCACTTTAAACTGCAGGTCCCTGTCTAATTAGCCCAAAGTGGGCACAAAATGACCATAGAGCAACAAACCAAAAAAAAAAAAAAAAAAAAAAAACCTGTTTCAGAATATATTTTCAGTATCTTTGAATTTATCTGCATTTGTCAGATTTACTTCATTTTAAGGTTTTAGAGAGTTTGCTCATTATGAAACATAGATTCCCATATTTCAAAAAGTCAAATTAGTTTTATAATTTATTTTAATATTTTTATCTTAGTTTTGGTTTTATTGTCACCAGAGATCCAAGTATGATTTTTTTTTTTTATATAAATTAAAAATATTTACTATTAAGAAATGTTTTTTATAATACTACAAATTTTTAATGTTTTGTGTGTAAAAATTAAGAATTATATAGGTTTTTTTTTTAATGTAACATTGTGCAGAAGTGTTCCACATCAACTCAAATCACACTATAAGATTTCTAAGATGAAAAAATATGTTAAGGGAGCAGAACAATCCAAACAAAGGAGAAAAAAATAACTTTATTGGGAAAGTAATTCTGGAGAGAACACAAAATGACCCTGTAACAGGTACTTTCCAAGAAAATGCAGTCTTTTATCTTTTGATCAGCCCTGATTAAAAGGATTTTTTAAGGGAATGATCAGCAGGAATTGCAACATTTGTCCATCCTGAGATTAAGGTCGTCAAGGAGCTGTTGAGAGATTGTGGTCCATTTCTTTCGTAGTACCAATTTAACTGCAGAATTGTTGCTGCCATCTGGTCATGTACTGCCAAGCATCTCCTGACGAGGTCCCATTCATGTTCTGTGGGTTTTAGGTCAGAAAATCTTGTAGGCCTTTTCTTCACATTCTGTGATAGATGCTGTACAAGGAGGTGTTGCGATTTTGTCTATAAACAGTCTTGATCCTAAACAGATGCGCATGAGTCAAGCGAACTTCAGTACAATAGCTGACACCAATGACTGAACCTCCTTGGAAGATGTGGAGGTCAGTATTAAAAACCTGATACCATACTAAATGAGAGATGAGAACCCTGGCAATAATGTTGGAGGGGGTGATTGTGTGTTTTCTTCTCTCTCCAGATATGTGTACACCTAGAATCACTTGTAGAGTAAATTAATTCTCATCCATAAAGAGCACTTGGCCCCATTCCTGTTGTGTCCAATTCTTTTGTTCCCAGCAGCAGAAGCAGATATCTCTGATAAGAAGTGTTAATAACACACATTGTGCAGGTTGACATGCAAGTATTGACCATATTTATGCAGCCATCTTGTCATGGTAAAATAGACAGTAATCGGCGTCCAATAATCTGTTGCATGTATCATATAATTACTCATGTTATCTGCTGCCTGTAAGACGATATATCTCCTTGGCTCTCATGTACAACCACCGCTAAATGCTCAGACAGCTATTCCTACCATTTGAAATATTCTACAGGCTCCTGAAACGATGCTGTTAGTGATCTATCACTTATCAGATGACACTTGTTAGTAGTGGCAAATAACATAGTTTAAATAATTGTGCACCGTGCAGAAAACCTTTGCCAAATTACTGTGTCCAGCCATGTGTTTTACACACTTCCGACACTCTTTCCTTTACGTTATATGCCACATATGCTCATGCTCTAATGTTCTGGTCCCAATTTATCTCCTGGTTTGTCTTTATTTGCTCTGCTACCTGCTATACTAACTTCTCTGCAATGCCTTATCAGTGTAAGCAATTATTGTATAAATTAATGTAATAAATTTATTTTAATCACTAATAATTTTTAAAAAATATTACTAAATTATTTTTAATTACTAAATCTTTATTATATTCTTTAGATAACCAGTCCAATCGGAAAGTGAGAGAAAAATCATGTGAAAAAGAAAAAGAACTACGGCTAAAACGTGTATATAGTCCCCCAAAAGAAAGGGATGCTGATGAAAACATTGAAAAAGAAAAAAAGATTCTTCCTCTTGCATTCATGCGTATGTATTTTCCATATATCACTTATAAATATGGATATATTTATCTAGTAATTTGTAAAAAGCTGCTTGTTAATGAATATTTTATCATTGAAGAGTTTTAAAAAGTTATTTTAGTTTTGAAAATATTTTTGAAATGTTATTATTAATATCTTTAAATGAAAGCTAATTTTTGTCAATATTTAAACATGCAATGTGAAATTAGTAAATAGTGTTCAATTTCTGAGAAATTGTATTTTATAATATTTACATAAATTTGTTATACTATAATTACATAATTTTTTTTTTTTTCTTCTAATGCAGCTGGCAAACACTTACAGCTGTCTTGAATGCCTTAAGGCAAGTGCTTCACAGACGTTACTCACTTTGCATTACCCAGGGGGTGCATGTAACTTGTAGATAAGCCACGGACGCGGAGTAACAATGCCCCCGCAATGCTCTACGATCACATTAGACCGGGACCTACGGTTTAAAGTGGATTCCAAACCACTACAAACATCCAAACAGCCGGGATTCGAACCGAAACCTGTGGTACCGAGCGCCAGAGCGCTAGCCACTTGTCATTCAGGCCCCCATAATTACATAAATTAAAAAAATTATTTTTACAGTTTGCTGTTTAATAATGAAACAGATTTAATTTGATTAATTTTTAGTACAGATTTTTCTACCTGCAATTCAGAAATTAAAATATTATTTCTTTTTGTGGGGTTTTTTTCCAAAATTATTATTAGTAGTAGTAGTATTTTTGCTTTATTTTGTTAATGTTAGAAAAAGACGTAAAATTCATTAATTGCAAATAATTTAGCAGTTAATTACTAGTTAACGTAGTAATACTACTAATTGTAATTGTATGATTTATAGGTTCAAATATATTGTTTTATATTTGTAATTTTTCAAACGGAAAATTTAATTTTTTGAGGGGAGGGGGGAGAGTGATTAGGGCAACATTATTATTTACAAAGTCATAAAAGTGATTTCTAACAGCAAAAATTTACAATAATTTTATAATTATTAAATATAGGCCTTGATGGCTGCTTAACTAGTGCTCTGCCACTCTGTACCACAGGTTTCGGGTTCAAGTCCCAGCGGTGTCATGGATGTTTGTAGTGGTTCGGAATCCACTTTAAACCATAGTTCCCTGTCTAATTAACACTATTTGTCCCTCATGGATAACAAATGACCTAGAGCAATAATTCGAGGGTTGAATATAAGGCTAACAACCCTAACCTGCAACTTAGAAAATTCTCATGTTTAGAAATCTCGGTCAAAAAAAAAATGAAACAGAAAAAAAATACATATCTCGTCTTGGATATTAGCGTCAGGATGGGTCTGGCTGGTTGAAGCTGAGACAGCTTTGGTCGGAAATCTGCTGGGCTGCTTGAGAAGAAGAAGAATTATTATTAAATAATACTGCACTACTAAGTTACATAAAATTTAAAGAAAAAAATATTTGGCAAGAATTCATTTATGAATCAATGAATTGAAGTAATCAATATAAATGTTATTGAGATTTCTATTAAGTTCAAGTCCCACTTTCATTATGTGTTATTAAAACTAATATAGAATTTAAAATATTTAATGTAATGCACTTCCATGTATTATAAACTATATAGAATTTATAGTAATTTTTGAAGTAATATTTTGATTTGTAAAAATTGTTATATGGTTTAAAAATTTTAATTTCTGATGGGAAACATTCTTATTTTTTATTGTTCTTTTAATATTTATAGAAGAACCTATGGATTATGAGGTAAATGAGGAATTGGAAGATGGTGAAGAAACAGACCAACAGAGTGATGAAAAGGATGAAGATAATGAAACAGATGATATTAGAAGTGATTCTGAAAGCAGTGATACTGAAAAAGAAGGTATGTTAAGTTTCTTCTGATGATATATGAAATTACTTAAAATTAAAATTGAATGGCTTTAAATGATGTCAAAGTAGATATTTTAGTATTTGTTCCAAATTTCTGTTTAAAAATTATTTTCCCTCTTCCTTATTTATCCTCCTTCACAATTTTCTCCAAAATTCTCTCGCTTTCCACGTTTTCTCACACTGTTCCCCTGAATTCTTAGTTTTACTAAATTCAAATTGAGCAAACCAACCCATAGTCAAAAATTAATGTTGGTTATTGTCTGACATCATCCACCTTTATCTTTGACCAATGCACATATTGAGCTTTTCAAAATTTAGTCACATGGGAATCAAAAATAATTTATTTTTTCCGAATTTTATGTTGCAAAGATCTACTTTGCTTTATAGACAGATTCTGAAAATTCTTCATATAGTTCAGAAAGTTTCAATAGTATTCACTATAATACCTAAACTTAACAAGGTTAGATATTCAGTTTGGGCTAATTGAATCTTTATATATAGTTTGAACAATTGTTTTAAAGTTTGGCATTTTGTTTGTATGTAATTGAAAAACTATTTTTCATTGTTCTTGAATACAATAATGAACAGTTGCATTAATTTCTTTTCTTATCCTTGCTTTAAGAGCAATAGAGAAATGAATCCTTAGTTTTTAAATATATTTTATTTAGTGGGTAAGTTTTGTTTCCTGAAATATATAATTGATTATGAGAATTTAACTTAATCTTAATAATAATATAATTAACTTAAATCATAGATAGATTTTTACCATCAAAAAATAAGAATAATTTTAATTTAACTTTCTCTGTATTTCATTTTAATTTAATTGAATAAATTAAAATGAGTTAATTACTAAAAATTATATTTAACATCAGATATCGTATGAAACAATATCCTGTTTTGAAAATTATTAGATAATTTTTATGTTATGTTTAAAATGTTTGTTATTATATAACAATATATATATATATATATATATATATATATTGCAAGAAATTCTCAAACAATATAATGCTTGTTAAAAATATTTTGCATTATTATTTACTTAAGTTAGTCAGTGAATGTCAATCAAATAGCTTAAAAACTACATTTACTCATGCTTTGTGTAAATTTTTATTAGTTTCTTGCATTCATTTTGTTAATATGAAGAGTATTTTGTGTTTATAATTTTTCTTATAGAAATTTTAAATTAAAAAAAAAGTAGGGATTTACTGATAATAAATTAATAGTTTTATTTGATTTTTTTTTTTTTTTTAAAGATATTTTTACAGAGGAAGAAGTAGAAGAAAAAAAGGAAACTAATATTGAAGTTGAAGCTTCCCCTGTTGAAGAAGTTGAGACTCCGCCTATGATAACACTTCCAGTTTACCTTCCAGCTGTTCAAGGTTGTCGAAGTGTTGAAGAATTTTATTGTCTTAACAAAATAGAAGAAGGAACTTTTGGTGTTGTGTATAGAGCAAGAGATAAAAAAACTGGTAAAAATGAATTTATAATCCATTTCATGTTTTTCCCTTGCTGATATTTTACTTTTCTTACTAAGCATACTTATTTTTATTTACAAAAAAATCTCCTTTAAAGTTGTACCTCTTAAAAAAAAAACTAAATAAAATTAATACTTTTAATCAGAGCTGGATTTTCCTATAGGCTAACTAGGCTTCAGCCTAGGGCCTCAAGATCAAGCGGGGCCTACATTCAAATTGTTGGCAAAATTAGAATTACACTATTCTAAAAACAGTAAACGATGAATCAAAAATAAGGAGAAATTCTACACATATGAATAATAAACAAACATAAAAAGTAATTTACAAACTTAAAAATGTGAGGTGAAAGGGCCTCATAAGTGGAATAGCCTAGGGCTTCTTTTCATCTAAATCTGGTCCTGTCTTTTTAATACTTGCAAAGTTATGATTTTTAAAAACAATCACAATTAAAAGTAGATTTATTGTATTTTTTAACTTGCATTTTTTTAATTTGCATATTATCTCAATGCACAAAATTATTTCTTTATTATAATGTTAATTTCAAATTTTTTGTAAAATTTATTTTTAAAATTCTTAAAATATAAGCAGAGTTAAAAAAAAAAAAAAAAAAAAAAAAAACCTAAATGTATTCCTGCATAACTGTTCAAAAATTGTGTTCTGAATTATAAATGATTATGATTATTCAAAAATAATAACAGTATTTTGTTAAAAATATAGGAAATAGTTGCTGTATTATAATTTTTTGTTACTCCACATAGTTTTTTATTCTATTTTATTGTTGATAAAAAATTAACATGTTTAATCTTTGGTATAATTTTATATTTTTTATAATGTTTAAATCAAGATTTTAGCAGAAATATAATCACTTTATAATTTAAAAAAAAAAAAAATTCACTACCAGTATATAAAATTTGTAACATCAAGAAAAGAAAATAACAGTTGATAGATTTGAAATTTAACAAGACCCAAAGATTGTTTGAATATTTAAATGATTAGCAATGCTGAATTTATATGAGCATTTAATGTCTGTAGTATTAGAAATTATATATAAAGATGATCAGAGAAGATAGTTTTTCTTATGTTGCTTCATTATTTGTATGACTAGAAGTGTAGGAATATGCTTTTTTACTAGGATAATGGAATACACAACAACATGTGTTCAAATTTGATGTCTAAAAAATAATAGCATATCAGGACTGCTAATTATCATACAGTAAAATTGCTGCTCATGTCAAAATCAAATTAATCTCGGTGAAATGTGGAATTGAGCAATTTAAAAAAGACCGAGAATTTTGAAGTTCATAATGGCTTCAACACTCCAAACTTTAGAGGTTGGCATCATATGGGCCTCATATATCTTACACTGGAAATGTGCATATTACAGCAAGTATTTGTATTTATTGTTCAGGATCACAGGGCAATCTTAAGATAATAGTCATTGCTGCACTACTTTAATTGTATAACATATGTCAAGTAGCTGCAACGTTACTTTAAATGATCCTTGAGTGGCAAGTGAGTCAGATGAAGTTCAGACGAATCCTGCTTCTGTAATACAAATTTTTGTTCTCATACACTGCCATTGTTTAGAATGCTTCAAAGCACAATTTTTTCGTGCTTTTAATATTCTCGTACTTGCATCTTGTATACATATAATGCACTCTTACAATCAGTTTCATTAAAAATATGTTAAGCCATGTATTTGTGCCATATTCAAGAAATCATGGTAGCCCCTTCTACCAATGGTGCATATGATTATGCACCAAATTATATATATATATATAATTTGAGTTTGATTACTGATTGTGTGGAAATTACTGATCTTGTTTAAAGACGTAAATAGACTAATTTATTTCTTGTTAAGGATACCAGTCAGACATATGCAACAAAGCAATTTTTTAAGAAAATGTTTAATAATTATTGTGGAACTAATTTAATTAATTGTATGCAAAAAAATGTAATTTTAAATCTTAAAAATTAAAATAATTTTTATTGTAATAAAAATTTTATGTAAATCTTTCTCCCTGAGCATGCTTCTCTGTTTGAATCTATCCAACTTATCTGCTTACCAATTTTCTATACAATCAGCAGTCGGACTATATCAATATGATTGCCTGTTACCTTCAATTTGTAACACCTTCTTTAGGAACAAAATGTTCTCATTCTGCCATAGAATTATGTGTTCACTGGATCTTTCAAATGTTAAGCATGTCTGATCTATGATATCAGTACATAACATCATGATATAAATTTCATCATCTAGGGCAGCTGAACTTGCAATGAATTGAAGATATCAAAATTCTAATCTCCTCCCAAAGTCCCTTCTGTCTCAATTTATACTTAACTTACACTGACATATAGAAGTTCAATATTGTTGCTTATAATTGTCGGAAATTTAGCCGAGTACTGCGGTGTAGAGTAGAGAAAAAGCAATAATCACTACATTTTAATTTAATTTAAGAAAGTAAATTTTATTATATGTAAAGTTTAAAAGTAATACTTTCCAAAAACCATACTTTTGTTTTTTAACTTAATCATGATCAAAACATGTTACCTATAGCCAGCCGACCTTTGAGCTAACAATACTAGATTTACATATCAATTTATAGATCCGTGCCCAACGTCACGACCAATTATATGCCTTCAGCATATGACGCCGGATTGGATGTAAACGAAAGAGAAATATTTGCATGATCTCCAATACTTTGGCAACAATAATGGATATATTCTATACTTATGTTGTATCAGTTTGTCTGATATGGCTGAATTTTTAATTTCATAGAAACACAAAACAATAATCGTGAAAACAAACATAATTCCATCCTTATTAGGGTTGCAATTCATTATTATGGCTAGCAATTTATGTATATTAACTTAGCCATATTAATGAATGGTTTTTAAAGGCATAGTTTAGTGTTGTATAGACATATATTTTTTATATTGAAATAAGAAAAGATAAAAATTGATTTAAATATATTTATGCATTCAAAAAGAAAATCTAACATTTTTTTTTTTTTATTAGATAAGTTTGACTAATATTCTTTAAAAACATCATTATTGGCATTTTCTGTATATAAATTAGATATTTTTTAAGATTAAAAATTAATTTTAAACTGAAAAAGTCCATTTACATATATTTAATTATGAAAATTTATTTGCCAGAAATTTAAAATTTCGTACAATTTTTTTTTTTTTTTTTTTTCAGATGAAATAGTGGCCTTAAAACGTCTGAAAATAGAAAAAGAAAAAGAGGGATTCCCAATTACATCATTAAGAGAAATAAATACATTAGTAAAAGCACAACATCCAAATATTGTCACTTTGAGGGTAAGTCTTATTTTTAAAGAATTTTTAATGATTCTTTAATTATAACTTTTTAATGAATAATTTTGCAATAATACAAATGAATTGCATTAAATGTCATTGTCGCTAAGCTAATTATCAATATAATCAAATTTAATGTCTTTGATTGTGAAGAGTATTTTATCCTTTGTAAAATTAGTTATTGAACAACTTATCAGAGAAATGAAAATTATTTTTAAAGAATGTACCTGTTAATGTTATTTATATAATATTGTAGACAATTTTCATCAAATAATATTTGCTTTATTGGTCATATATATATAATATATAGTTTTTCTAATCAATTAACTGTATATGCAGTATAATTTCATTCTATCTTTTAATGAAATTTTAAATGTTATTATTTTTCTAATGTAGGAAATTGTTGTTGGAAGCAATATGGACAAAATTTATATACTTATGGATTATGTCGAGCATGATTTAAAAAGTTTAATGCGAACAATGAAGCAACCATTTTTAGTAGGTAATTTATCTATTAATTATTTTCATAAGATTAATACTTGTGTAACTTTAAAAAATAAATATATATTTTATCTTTTTATGGTTAAAAATAATTTATTATTTCTTTTTAGTAGGTGAAGTAAAAACATTGATGCTTCAGTTATTATCTGCTGTTGCACATTTGCATGATAATTGGATACTTCATCGAGACTTGAAGACTTCCAATATATTATTGAGTCACAAAGGGATTTTAAAGGTGATTTAATTTTTTATTATTTTATCTTCCAGATGTTCCAAAAATTTAATACTCTGCATTTATCTTAAAATCTTAGATTTTATTTAGTTTTTAAGAATTTAATTTTAAATCATAGTTGATTTCTTGCCCCACATTGGATATCTACCATTCCTCAGCGTTAAAAATTAGGAAAGATTAAAATTTCAATTAAGACACAGTTCTTGTAAGAAGAAGACTGTAGTTAAACTGCATAATATTATTTATTTTATACAACACAAAGCAATGGTTATAACACAATGCCTTAACTACAACTAACAAATTTTTTAAAAAGTTGGATCACCACACGGTTGCCATACATCCAGAGTCAAATTGCTATCCACTACATTGGTCTCTCGAAAGTTCAGATTGAAACAAAAATGATTATCATACAAAGCTACATGTTACAATTTTTTATTTTGGTATTACTATATATACTTTTGTTTATGTATTAAATTTGTGATTTTGTGTTTAATTCATTTAATTATATCAATTTGAGTCCTGGCATCATATGTTTAAACCTGTACAGTTTAGAAAATATAAATTAAGTATTTAGAAAGGACTTATAAAAATCTCCAACTTTAAATAAAACTGCTAATATAACTAATCATTATTAATTATCTACTAAATAATAAATTAGATATCTTGACCAGAGCTTGCATAACCCTCAACGCGACAATATTTGTAGATAATGGTATTTTCTTTTGTAACTAATGTTATGATACAGTATATCAAAGAACTTCAATTGTTCCTAATTGCTGTAATTTCATTAAATATACATAAAATTTAATTTCTATTCATTCTAGGTTGGTGACTTTGGTTTGGCTCGAGAGTATGGTTCTCCTTTAAAACCTTATTCTCCTATTGTAGTAACTCTGTGGTACAGGGCTCCTGAATTACTACTTAATGCAAAGGTAAAACTCTTTTTTGACCTTGAAATATTTTTAAAAATAAATTTGTATCAATGTTCTGTAATAAAAATGAAGGAAAAATTGTCTAAAAATCAATTATTAATAAGAAGAATTTATGTAGCAATAGTTAGTTATTGTTGAAAAAAATTTTGTGATGTTTTTCCTGAAAATTATTTTAAAAATAATTTCAGTTTAAAGTACATCCTTTTTATTATTATTATATAGTTGGGATAAAAAGTTTATTTTTTACCAAAAATAAAAATATATGACAAAACATAGTAAAGTTTTAGTCTCTTTTATGTTTTGAAATGAGTTACTTACTTGTTCATATTATATTAAAAGAATATAATTCCTTATATATAATAATTATGTAACAATTATGTTTTGTCATAAATATTTTATGAGAATTGCAAACTGTCTTTCAAAATTTATTTCTGTCCAGTGCATTATTTGATTTTTATTTTTTATTTATTTATTTATTTTTTTTTTTTTCAAATAAAACAATTGCCATGTCTCTCTTTGATAGTAAAATTTTTATACATACTTATTTTTAGAAAGTAAACATTATGCTTTACATTTTATCAGAAATATATATCTATTCTATCAAATCAAAAGTCTTGTGAATTTATTGTTTTTCTGTCATTCATTTTGATAATATAAGGTCTTTATATGAAGTTGTATTGATGGAAAGAAAACATTTGTAGCTGCGGATAAAAATATATTATTTTTACTGTTCATTTACATTTAAAAAAAAAAATTTCCAGGAATATTCTACATCCATTGATATATGGTCAGTTGGATGTATATTTGGAGAATTGCTTACAATGAATCCTCTTTTCCCTGGAGAATCAGAAATGGATCAATTGAAGAAAATCTATCGTGTAAGATATTTTTAAAAATATAATGGAGTTAAGAAAATTGTCTTAAAAATATATTAATTGCTATCTTATAGTTTGGAATACTTGTATTATGTGATTATAATTACATTAAATTCTGTATATATATTTTTTTTTAATATTGCCAATTGGTTTCTAAGATATTAAAATTAAAATTACAAGCACAATGTTTTCACACTTAAAAGTATCATTTATGGCTTCAATAAAAGTTCTAATTTTAATTTAATGCTTGAGATTTGAACTTGATTAATGGAAAATTGTGATTTTAATATGGGTGCTTTCTTATTAAAATATTATCTTATTAAATCAATTTTCCTTCCAATTTAATAACATACTTTACTTTTTTAGGATCTAGGTTCTCCAAGTGATAAGATTTGGCAAGGTTACAGTGATTTACCTATGGTAAAAAAACTTAATTTACCAAATTATCCTTATAATAGAATTAGAAATCGCTTTGGACATAATTTAACTGATTTAGGTTTTGATCTTCTTATTAGGTAGGTATATCTTATTGTTTTTGTCTAACTTAAATTCTGGAATAAAAATATAAACATTTTCAAGAAATATTTCTGTTTATTTAAATGATAAAATTCAAAACATCGAATACATAAAGGAGAGGAAAAATTATAGGACTGGATTATAATTTTAAAAATCCTTGAGATATTTCTGTCTAAATAACTGTACTTTTTATATGATTAAATATTAATGAAACTATATATGTATTAATTCATTTAGTATCCACTTAAAATAATATCAACAATCATGACATATTTAAGGTTAATAGCTCTTTAATGCTTTACGAATAACATTTAAAGATGTTATTAATAAATTCTGTTGATATTTAATTATCTGCAATTTAATTTTTAACCTAATAATATAATTTTTTTTTCCTTGAGGTTTTTGACCTACTGTCCTAGTAAGAGAATCACAGCTGAAGAAGCAAAATCACATGAGTTTTTCAGTGAAAAACCCATGCCTGTTTCACCTAATATGTTTCCTACATGGCCTGCTAAAAGTGAACAAGGCCATAGAAATGCAAAAAGTCCTAAACCACCTTCAGGTGGCAAACAGTATGCTGGACTAATGGTAAGTTTGTATCTCTGTTATTGGTACTTATGTATTAACGCTACCTTGGCTACAGATTTGGTGGTTTTTAAGTGTCGTCAATCTAACAGCTACAGATTTGGCGGTTTTTAAGTGGCGCCAATCTAACAGCTACAGATTTGTTGATTTTTGACGCCATTTTTTAGTGCTACGAAAATGTGTATTTGGGATTTGCCAGAAACAGAATAAGATGCAATTTTATTTTTTCAGGAGCGAAATATTTTACCAAAAAAACGAAAATGTCCCAATTCCCATGACATGAAACTTTATTTTGGTAAACGTAAGTTTTGGAAATGCAATTTCAGTCAGTGTGCTTATCGAAAAGACAACTGGTTTGAGGCAAGCAGAATTTTAAAAACCGCTAAATCTGTAGCTGCGGTTGGCGTTCAAAAGATAACTGCGTGCGCATACGAACAACAAGATTGCTCTTTTATTGGCTCAACTGTAGCCAAGGTAGCTTTAATACGTAAGTACCCTGTTATTAAATACATAATTTATCATTTTATTTGTGTTAATCTAACAATAATATTTCATTTAAGTCTAAAGAATATGTTAAATTATCTTAACATTAAAAAGGCACATTATATATTTTTAATAGGGAGAAGCAAATGATGAAGATTTGGTGAGTGGTGTTGATGTCCATATGGCTCAAACACAAGAAGAACATTCAAATAAAGATGTTGGATTTACCTTAAAGTTCTAATCAATGTCGTGAGCTGGGTTATTTGTATTATCATCTGGAAGTTATTTAAAAAAATTAAAATCTGTGTAAATACAATGTTTTTATTATAAATAAACATATGAAAAATTTGAATAATCAAGTATAAAAAAATTACATTTATTAAGATAATTTTTCAATGACATTTGTATTTTATAAAATATTTACAGAAGACTTGCAATATCTTTGATATATGTCAAGTACTTCGGCTATTTTTTTATGGTATACTTTTAATGTAACCTATAAAGAATAAAATTAATGTCTATTAATAAATACAAATATTTGATATAAAACTGTTTCACTCTACTATTAATAAAATAGCAAAAAATCACAATAACTGATGAAATTTTATTAATTCATATTATTCAATGTGCAAAATGATTAACCTTTATTAATAAATTTATCTTTTGAATGTTATAATCTTCCTGTCCTAAGATAAATGTAGATTATATTCCACATAATGATAAAACGAACTCTAATTATTATTCTTTCAATAAAATAGAATAATCATCCAACTATTGTATTAGAATTTAAAGTAAAATAAATATTTTCCACAGAAATATAAATAAACTTGACACATCATTAATATTTCTTGAATGACTAATTGATAATGCATCAAATTTTTTATATGAATACAAAGATGATGTATCATTAAATATTTTAAATTTCTTTCAACTATTACTGAATACTAATTATTTTAAGTAGATCCATAGAAAATTAATAACATAGTAAATAATTTGGTTTTCAACATTTGTGTGCAATCCTGGCGGTCGTATACAATTTTGGGGATCATTTGATATTTTAAGTGTTTTTAAAAAGCATGATTTCATTACATCTAAAAAAAAACTATTTTACATATAATTTTTTTCTTAGTATTTTATTAATAGTTAGTTAAAACAAAACCCTTAAAAATTATACAACTTTTCCACTGTGTAATCAACAAGAAATATCAATAGTTCTTATCAAATAACATATATTCCAAATAATGTCTTTAAACAATGCACTATTTCTTAAAAAAAAATTTTATCTTTTATTGGAATTTGTTTAATGGAATTATCTTAAATATAGCTTATTATTATAGATTGTTTATTCAGCAATAAAATAAAATCTAAATATATAAAAAACGCCTTTCAAATTATGACATTTATCTGTAATAATTAAATAAATATTTCTTTTAATAGATAATAAATCTTAAAAATCCAATATTTTTCGTTAAATTGATGGTGTACATTTAAAACTGTATTAAATTCTGTTGCATACATTTCTGAATCTCACAGACTGATCTCATTATTTTTGTGTACTTTATTGAAATATTACATTCAGTATAAGATAAAGGCAGCAATTAAACTATAAAATATTTTTTTAATTACACCATTAGAAAGCAACAATCGTTTATTTTGCATTAATCTCATCAAATGTTCTTTGTCCCAGATCAATATTTTATGGTGCCTGATCTGGTCTGTACATATTCAAATGACAAGAGGTCTGGTTACCTTGCTGGTCAAGAAAGAGATTGGATTGCACGAAACAATCCAGTGATATGTGATCTATAAAGAGACATTGTCTGATGTTGTTGAAAATTTTTACCAGGATAATGCACTATTAAATGCAATGTCCTTTAAGATGTCATCAAGGATAGTTGACAGTAATATTGAACAGTTGTACTTAGAACTACTTAGACAGTTTGTTATTGTAAAGGATGACTATCAAACCATGAATAATGGTTGACTATGCTCAAATACTTTGTCATTATCAATTCTTTTATTGCCTATTTACACTATTTATGCATTGATTATGATTATTTATGATTGTTTTCTGTCACTATAGGAACCTTATTTTCAGTGCTCTAAAACTAAATTATACTTGACTTTAAGATTTATGCTCTCTCATTTGCTGCTTTTTCTCGAATTATACCTTTTAAAGCTTAGTAAAAAATAAGAAAAAGAAGAGCTTACAAACTTTTAAGTTGTAATATGGAAAAAAAAAAAATATTCAAAGAATGTGGTGAACAAAATACCCTTCCATCCATCAATAAAGCAGTCTTAGAACCTCAAATAGAAACTTTCTCAACAACTCTTGAACAATCGCCTCTTATACCAGCAACTGTTATTTATTTTTTTTGGAAAAAAGAAGGAACTACTAAGATGAAAAAATAGTGAAGACTATGATTAAACAAAAATGATGTTTAGAGGAAGAAACCTGTATGAATTTTAAATTATAGATTATGTTATTAAAAATGCAAATTGTTTTAGTTTTATGATAAGCTTTGTCAGATAAAAAAATAAGACAATACATCGATATCATAATTGCCCTGGGGTTTGTCTCTTTGGTCAACAGATTCCTGATATTGCAAAAGAATGTGCTCCATTTTTTATTCATTGCAGACGGGACGTGCTGGTGGTTAAATTAAACTGTGCTTATGCAATTTGGCTTTTGTTGGATAAGATTAATAAGAAACTGAATTCAAATTCATGTTTTCCTGTTTGTTCATATTCAAGTTTGGGTATGAAGAGTATGAAAATATAGATTCAATTTTGTAAAATATATTGTGTAAAAAGTATCTATTTTGTAAAGTATTGTGATGTTGTAATATTTTTTTTAATGTTAAATTTGTCTATATTCTGTTTAATGATAAATAAAATGTATAAAAAAAAAGGAAAAAGTCGATTTTAGCTTGTGGTAAATTTAAGTATTCTTTTTTTTTTTTTTTTTTTTTTTTTTTTTTTGCTTTAAAATTATTGCTTTTGATTAATTACTGATTAACAGTTCTATTCTTGTTCTAAATTATTAGTGAAGACAGTCTTCTAATGAGATTGAATTACATTGAGTTCTGCTATTGCACAGGGTGCTTGTTATGTTGTTTTTGATTGTTTCTTGGTCGTGTTGATGACAAACATACTTTGTGTGTCACCATCATAGCTATAGGCGATACATCGAGAGTGAACGCGTTGCAAGTTTCTGGGCGGCCGAACTCGGCTCTCGTATCCCTGCTGGGAGAACTGTCGTGATGATTGATCATATAGCTTATGACTTCTTCGGCTGGGTTGGTTAAGTTTAGATGGCTTATAGAATTCCTTGTCTTCACTCCAGTTTAGAGGAATCATCAGAAGCGAAACTTGAATGGAGATCGAAATTTATACGTTTTCTTGATAATATCTGCTCCAAACAATGAATTTCAAGCCATGACGCCATTCAAAAAGTCTGCATGCCATTAGCGGTAAGCCTGAAAATAAAAGAAAAATTCTGAAATTTTGCCAATCTTTTTGTTAAAAATAACACATAAAATAGACCATCGACATCAAATTAAATTGTTAAATCTTGTTAACTTCCCACCAATTGTTAAGTCTAAACAAAATATCCACCAAACTTTTACCGGAAAAGTCAAAATTAAACTAACTTAAAAAAGCACACCATTGAATGAAAACAATTTTTTAAAAAATCGTCATCTACTTCCTCAGAATCAGCATCTATATAGGAAAGCTCCTCTGAAAATGAGGATATTGTGAAGTACAATGAAAACGAGATGATTTTTGGGTTGATTTTTTTAATTGCATTGAATTTTAACTTGAAGGTATGTTTTTAAACTGTTTTTATCAAGTCAACATAAATATTTTCGTCTCTATAACACAATTTTAACTAATTTCATGAAATATTTCTTTAAATACCACCGATTATTTAGAGCAGCATGGCCGTCACTGGCCATCGTACCATTAAAATAATCAACGTCGTTATTAATTAAAGATTGAAAATTTTAGGACGCATGATTGCAGACTTGCTTGGATATATGAATACAAGTTATCGGGTGGGGATCATTGTCTTGTCGGTCTGAATGATCAAAAGAATGTATATCAGGATTAATATCAGCACTTGAAATGGAATAGTGGAACAATTTTCGCAATAATTTTAAAAGTTAAGGGCGATTTTCAAAAAATTTCGGTACAATATTCATACTGTCGAATTTCTATGTTTATTGGATGTATGGGTAAAAGAGCTTTATTGCATTGCAGTGGATTATCGATTAATTAGGGCATATTTTGTCGAGGGAGTCACAGCTTTATATTTATCGTAAGAATAGAGCCTTAAATTGAAATCAAAATTGGATCATGTTACAGTGATTAAGAGAGTTTTTAAACCGATACAACACACAAACATGAAAATCGTTCTTTTTTCGAATTTTTGTGCTAAATCTTTTAGCAGAACCTCAAAGATAATGTTCTTTAGTAAAAAACGCATAGTACTTTTTCCTTTCGTAAATGAGGTTTGAATAGATATCCTCATGATAACTGATAGAGGCAAGTTCAAAGGGCTGTATCAAATGCTCAATGGAGATAATCAGCTTTCCTGTTTCGGGAATGTTCAATCAAGATCTTGAAGAACGATAGTAAAACAGGTTCCATTCTGAAAGGCTAAATTTAAAGACATTTTGCCATAATATCGGGAGAAATATATTAAAAGCAAAATCCATTAAAGTAGGATCATTTGAGGAAATGTCAATTATAGTTAGTAGAATAATTATACACAACTGAAAACTTTCACAGAGAAAAAAATATTAGAAAAAAATAAGATTCTTATCCAATTCTAAACACAAATTATATAACTATAACAAAAATACCAAGTATAATACATTAAACTGAAAGAGATTTTAGTAGCATATCGCACTCTTATTCACATTATAACCTTTTTTTTTTTTTCCTTTTTTTATCGTTCATATAATAACTCGTCCATTATTTGAATTCGTGAACTGATAATACTCTTTCCGAGCGTTTTCGATATATTATCTATTGTATATTGAAAACACAATGCGATTATCTCTCCTTACCAGCCAGCCTCTTGGCATGTTTCAAGGAATCGTAAATCCTTTGATGCGGACGAAGATATCTGGAGCTGGAGATTTTTCTTTTTCCCATAGCTGTCAATTGTTTTCACACTCCTTGCGTTTTTCTATCCATACAGAAACAAACCGATTTACAAAATGTTTGAGGTGGTTAATATGCTTGAAGCTCTCGTATGCAAACGTGGTAGGGCTTTAACAACTGGCGAGCAATTTTTATACTGGGTGTCTCTAAAATATCTCTTTATATCTGTATAAAAGCAGGTGGGGGTTGAAATAAGCAAATTTTATTATGGAATGTGTGAGCCATAATTGCGCGTAAATGTTATCATATAAGAAAAATGTGAACAATAAGTAAGTGTGGAGTGTTTGTCAGCTGCATTAGAAAAAAAAAATAATAAGTGAGAAAGACAGGTAAATAAATAAGCTTAATTTTAAAATGTTTTACAGTAAATACTGAAAGACAAATTACTAACAATACATCGAGATTTACAGTTGCGGAGCATGGTAAAATGCATGAAGAGCATTAGTGAAAATATTAGGCATATCACGAATATTAGCTAATGATAGTCTAGTCACCAGACCTTCAATAGACTGAATGGGACTTTGGTAGATCATGCTGTTGATGTGCCCACTAAAGAAAAAAAAATCTCTACATGTCACATCTGATTGTAACGGGTGGTCGCTCTTTGAGTATCTATTGTCTCCACCATGACACCACTATATTTTTATCTGTGCTGAGATTTAAGTCAGACTTAAATCGTTGTAGTTGCTGGAGGTGTAAGGTACCACGAGTGATATGGAAAAAGTTGAAACTCATTGTAATATGGACTATAGTGCATTTGATCATTCCGTTGATGCGTAGCTTGCAGCAGTCATAGCTTTCAGCATTTTAACATATCCATGTGCATATGGAACAAGTGGCACCTCATGCATTCCAAATATTCGACGACATTCGAAGTTCAATTGCCTATAAGGTTTTCGAAATATTGTAGAGATATTAGTTTTCATAACGTTTTCATCGTCCGATATTTTTTTCTTCCTAGCTTGTATGCTCATAAGAAACATTGTACCTATTGAGCATGCGTATCTGTAATACTGCACTACTGAGCTATTCCTATGAGCATGCGCGGTAGGAAGAAAAATATCGGACGATAAAAAACGTTATGCTAATACTCTCTGATTATTAGGGATATCTTCAAATAACTATAATGACGACGATTTTCAAAATTACCACAGCCCGCAATGCCATTGAGAAACAGAAATGCTCTCAATAACAAATTTGCATCGATCGGCATAGAAAATTTTATCATTTCCAGTCTTCAGATTATAAATTTATCGAAGAAGTACTGAGATGAACGAATTAGATTTTTCTTTTTATCAAAAAAATGTATATTTGTTTATTTTAAATTTCTGATTGAAAAGAACTCATGTACTCCTATCTCTACTGCTAAACTTATCAATTCCTTCCAAGTTTTTTTATTTATATCTGCTTTCTCAATTTTTTTTTTAAATTATAGTTCTTCTGTCTAAATTATATACTGAATTTCAAGTTAAAGAAAAGAACTTTCTCACAGAAAGCAATAGACTTATTTGTAAACTTCTTCATATATTGCTTTCATTACATCAACAGACTTTTATTGATAATTGACTTTGTTTGAAGTTACAAACGAAGAATTTGTTACATATTTCGAGCCTTTTCTATCCTATTAATAATTATTTCGAATTGATAATTGAATATTATAAGCACTGTCAAATGAAACTGCAAGTTTCTATTAATTTTCCATTTATGAAAAAGTCTAACTTACAGCTTCCATAACATCTTCAGGTACCAAAAGTTTTTAACTCATCAGTTATTAATGCATTGTATAGGTTAATTTAAAAAGGTTTTTTTTTCGTGTGTTTACCTGCATAAATAGATTATCGTCGCTTAACCCCGAATTTTCACTATTTAAATGAATGTTTTGGGATTTCAGTTTAATTGCCTGTTTATATACCAATATTTGATAATAGTAGAACCTTTCAATAAAATAACTTAATTGCATAATCGGGATTATTGTTAGATTCTTTTAACTATCCATATTTTCTACAAAATTTTTATAAAAATATATGTATATACAAACATTAAAAATAAAAGATTAAATTCAGGAATTTAGAGCAAATTCTAGAAAAATCGAAGCGTAGTGTGAATGCTGCAAAATATAATAAATAATGTCGATTATAAATAATCATTAAATTGTGCCAGTTTCAAAAGGGTAGGAGATAACGGGAAAAGGAGAAGTTGGCTTTTTAAATACCTAGCATTTTAAACAATTATGCTTTGTTAAAGAAAATAATAAAAATTAATTGTTAATAAATGTATTTACAATTTGTTATTTATTGATTTAAAGAGTTAAAAAAATTTTTTTAATTCTTCGAATCATATGATTGGTATAAGATAATTTCCATATTGTATCGCCATCTATTATTTGTTAGGGAGCAAATTTGTTGGGTAACATATACTATTAAATGTTTCTATAATAATCATTGTTGAATAAAGATGTCGAGTGCCTGAACGCGAAGCGTTCATCTACTCAATGGTATGTGAAGGCAGTAGGAAAGAAAAGCCATGATAAATAGATAATAGTAATCGTATGATTTGAGAGAAAAAAAGAAGAAAGTAAGAAAATGTAAATCATCGGTGATGGAAACGTAACAAGAAATGTATGATCAGTAAATATGCGTTGAAGTAAAATATCTAAAAAGCGATAAGTGAGCAGGAAATTACTGTGGTTTGAGTCTATAATAATTATTTTAAATAAATGCATTAAATTTAAATTAATTTCATTTAAATTATTAATTATTTAAATTTTTAAACAGTGTTGAATTTTTCTCACAACTAGTAAGTTTTATTTGCCCCTTTTTTATTTATTAATTTGCTAAATATCCAAATTTTAAACTAATTTTTACAAATTATCTGTAGTCTGTGACTTGAAGAATCGAAGCAATTCTTTATTTTTCATTTATTACTTAAACTGAATTTCGTAAAGCATTCTTTTTCACAGAAAATTTACCATTATGTTATATACAGAAATAATAAAATTTTCAAAAATAAGATTTGTTAAATAATATTTATTTACAAACATATTTATTTATTATTTGTGTATACGTTATTGTTAATTCTTCTTAAGCATGACATATTGCTTTTTTTTATTTGTATTATATTTTTGTACTTTTCAAAAAATAGGATACATATCTAATTAAATCTAAAATGTGATACATTTTTCTTTAAAGAAATTTGATCCTAACTACTTTGCCGTAAAGTTGGTATGATGAAAATCGATTCCAATTTGTAGATTTTTTTCTACTAACTGGCAACAAGTTTGATAGATGAATGTTTGTTTTTAAATTTGAATGTAAAAAAATTTTCGTCATAACTAACAAGTCAAGTTAAATTTTCGACTATAAAATGAAGATTAAAATTAAAAACTATACAGCCGTTGCTACATGGCGTTGGGTTGCAAACGATGATAGCTGTGGTATCTGCCGAATGCCATTTGATGGTTGTTGCACTGATTGTAAAATGCCTGGAGATGATTGTCCTTTAGTTTGGGGTAGATGTTCTCATTGTTTCCATATACATTGCATTATGAAATGGCTAACTTCTCAACAAGTCCAACAATTATGTCCAATGTGCAGGCAAGAATGGAAGTTCAAAGAATAATCATCTATGCATTTGTAATTTTTAACGGTGATTATATATTCATTTGCTAATGAATGGCGCATAATTTTCTGGACTGCTTTAACAAAAAATCCAGCAAACTATTAATATAATCTCTGTATAGATATATCATTTCGATCTTGTAAATATCAAGGAGTTTTACTATTTGTTTTCTAAGAAAATATGTATATAATTATGGCATTAATATTTGCTTGTGTAATTCTTATATATATTTATATTCTTTGTTTAATTTTTCATTTTTATGGTTAAGTACATATTGTATGATTAAATTTTGATAAAAACCTCGAATAATGTTTGTTTGAAATATTTAAAAATGTGATGTAATTTGATTTTATGAAGTAAAATAAATAGGTAAAGATGTAATATAATTCCTTCTCGGCAAATTATTTAATGATATTTTTAAAATCTCTTTAGTAATTGATTTTTGTTTGATATTGCTGTTATTTAGATTTTGTCATGATCTTACTGTTGGCACTATATAGTTACATCAGTACTGCTGTTGCATGAATACACAATATATGTTTCTTAGATATTAAATATTCTTAATATACATCTTGGCTTAATATAGTATTTTTACTGTTGCTTGCATTGAGTACTTTTTATAAATACAAAAGATTATTATTGCACTGCATAATATAAATTAATAAGTTAGGATTTTATAGAAATTATTTTATTCATTTAAAAATATTTGCTTGGTAAAGTAATAAATTATTTTTAAAAATGTCTAGGAAATTATGTCAATTTTCATTTATGGAAGGTTAAAAAAGCAGCAGCATCAAGATTAGCATCGAACAACAGAGTAATTCTTTTAAATTGTTTGTTCTTATTTAGTCTAAGTGTAAGGGGGGAAAAAAAAAAAAAAAAATTCTGTTTGCTGGATGTCACTTTGCACAAAGTGTAAAATGCTACCAATCCTAATATAGCAAGTTATAATGTTTAAAGCAATGTTATAGTAAAAGATTTAAATCTTTAGCATACTTGTACATATTTTTGCTTGAAATCCCACTGATAGAAATCTACTTAAATATAGATGAAGGGCAAGTTGAGTGACAGTTGTAATTACAATGATCAAGATTGGATAATAAAATATGTAAAATTGATATTAAAACATAAATGCAGCCATCTTTTATTTATTTATTTTTTACATGCTAGATTGTAGTAATTGTTATACATTTAGTATTTTTGGCAATATAAATTGTTAATAAACATGAAAGAATATACTGTATTTGTCCTATATATATATATAAATATACTATACAATCCTATATACCTTTTAATATTACAATTATATATTAATAGTCATTCATTTCATCTTAACTATAGTGTTCTCTATTTGTCAAATGAGGCATGTACAATTCAATCATTATTTTTCACTAAGATAAAATAATATTTTTCATATCACTTCATAGATCCTTTATTATCCCCTTATCATTAATTTTTTATACCATTCCCAAAAAATATTTTAGAATTTGTTTCTGTTATTTTTATGTAGATAAAGTGATATCTGATAATATTAATGTATTTCTTTACTACATTTAATGTTATGGACTGTTTAACTTCTTTGAATTGCCACCAAATTTATAAAGATAATTGAAACGACTTAATAGCAGTCCTTATGCCTTAGATGTACAAAAATTAATGTATACAGATCAATTTTTCTGCCTTTAAATTCCCAGATATATTTTATGATCATATTTATTTTTTTGTTCAAAACATGAGTTTGATATTGGAAACCATGGATAAAAATAAGAAATTTTTGAAGCAAAAGTATTTTATCTTCTAATTCATCCATTTATAAATAAATGATGGTTTGAAACGGCAAACATGCTTGTAAATTTGATAATTGTCTTGGATCATTACATGCTAATCAGATAATACTTGTATACGTAAGTTTACTATTTAAACTGTAAATTTAATTATGTCTATATGAATGAAAAAAATGTTTTCTTATATACATATTTTACTGTTACAAATGCATGTTATGTTGACTTTTTTTTTTAAAGAGAAAATAGTTATAATGCCATTATTTTTATAAATTGTTTTGTTATATTGATTATTATTTATTTTATTATGATGTTATTATTTGATCTTAAATAGATATTACTTGTATAATAAATTGTGAAATACAAAGTTTAACTTTTGATTCAGAATTTATTTATATTATAAATTCTTTCTTATGAATTGATAAAACCTAACCTAACCCTGAATTGTTAACCCTAAATATTATTCTTTCATCATGAAAATACTAAAATAATTTGTGCAAAAAAAATGTTCAATTTTATATTTTATTACCCTGTGTTCTTTATTTATAAAATAGATCTTGGCTACTGTTAAAAAGAATAAGAGTGATTAATCATGCATTTTATAGCCAGTGGTCAATAAAAGTAAGTTTTCAATTTGATTACAAAGGAGATTTGTTTTCTGAAGAAGTTTGAACTAAATGAAACAATTAACTTGAAAAACTTTATGAGCAGCATTATTATAAGAAAATCAGACTAAATTGTTTGACTCGATGGCTTTTTCTGATTGGTTTTGTTTTCATAATTTCTACCATCAAATTGGCCATTTCAACTTTTATTATATATTAAGGGACCAAATTATAGAGGATATTTGTCTACAACTCTTAATGATACTGTACTTGTTCATCTTTGAAAGCACAAACTTTCAAATTCAATAATAGCCAATCATTAGATGGCTTTCAAACATTTCATTTTTATTTTCCTTGAAAATCTAAATGTGAATGCCCTTCTAAATATTTTTTGCTTTAGATATATGTTTAAGAACAGAAATATATTTGTATAAAATATGTAATTTATTAAATATTAAGCAATTAAAAATATATATTCATAAATAATGGGGATATAAATATGTGGCAATAATTGAATTTGTTAATACAATTGCATTATAGTTATTAATAATAATACTTTTGTCATATTGATGTTCAAATGTTGTCTAGATGTAAGATAATTTAATAAATGAACCCTGTTTTGTGTTAGGTAATATGTACTTTTTTATTAAAATAGTGTGTTTTTAATATAACAATGATCTATCTTATTTTCAACGTAAAATATTAATGCAACAGCAGCATTAGATAAAAAATAAGCAAACCTAAATAAAATTATGATAGTACAAAAATTTTGATATAAAACCAAAAAATATTAAACATTTTTAAATATCCTATCATGAATAAAAATAATATAATATGCACTTATAAATATCAAACAGTACTTGTTTAAAGCCTAGCTTTTAAAAAGTGTTTTTTCTTCATTATGAATCCATGAAATGAAGGATGAACCGCCCTCATCTTTTTTATCTACTGATTTAGATTCGGAGGTTCAATAAAATTGATCCAATTTTTGACAGATTGTAGAACGTTTTGTTTTTGTATACAATATTAAGGCATACTTGCATAAAGTTTTTTTTTTTTCCCATGTGATATTTAGGATTTTTTTCATTCCTCCTTTGTATAAAAACCATGTAAAATCTCATGATGTAACTGTGTACCGCATGCTTCTATATTATCTGACTATGCAAATAAGTTGTCTAGTAGATTTAAAATCTTTAAATTTTTATTAATATAAAACAGATTTGTTGTTAAAAAGAAATTTAAATATTTTATTAATTGATATTATATCAGAATTGGGATGAGGATTTATTAATAAAAATGTTTAAAATTTAATGTTAAGTTTTTGTAATTTGTATATTTTAATGCTTTTTTAGAAAAAAATTATTTCTTTTACTTTTTGTACAATATTTAAATGAATTGTAAGCATAAGTGATGTAATGAATTAAATAGAAAAAAATTTTTTTCTATATAATTAAAAATTTCCTCCCAATTTGTGTTTTGCTTTTCCCTTTTAGGTTGTAAATTATATTCATTGAAGATGGTAATCAAAATATAAAATGAATACTAATTGTTTTTTAAAAAAAATTTGCAAAAAAGGAAAATAAAATATGTTGTTACATAATCATAATATATATATATATATATATATAATTATCAATTTTTAAAATGACTTTTTCAATATAAAGTTATCAAATTTTTGCAATGAAAAATAATCGAAATTTGTTTGTAATATATAATTAATTTAAGGCAATTTTTCGGTTCTTATAAATTTTTTGATTACACCATAATAATTTTTTTAAATAATTAATTACAATAGTTGTTTAAAAATAAAATATATATGTTAAAAATAATATTAGTTATGTACAAATATATTAATAACCGTTCCAAAAATACAAGTGCCGTGACCAGGATTCGAACTAAAAGTAATTAACACAACGCAATGTACTAACCACTATACGATCACGGGCGTTGCGGATCTGTGTTCCAATATGAATCTGTCGCAGATAGAAACTGAACTGCCTGGTTTCTTTTTTAGGATATTTTTAAAATAGAAAGTTCCATCAGTAAGCGATTCATGGCAGCACAATAGAATGCTTTTATCCATGGTAGAAATCTTGATAGAATAATCAATGCAGCTTCTTTTATTTACAACTGATTTATTGCATATTTTTTTTATTTCCAATAAAATAAACTTGAATTCCAAAACGATTTTGTTTGATCGTAATAGATTATATTTAAAAAAAAAGATTATAGCTTGAATATTTGTGAAATTATTAATAATAACCAAAATTTTAATAATAATTATAAGTTTTTCTTTTTTTTTTTTTTATATTACCTTGATTGGAAATTTCAGTCATGTAATGATTTGAATATACTTTACCATGAAATAAATTAAATCAAATGTTTTTAAAAATAATATGAATTATGTAAAAAATTTTAATTATTATTTGAATTTTTTAAATAAAAAAACGCTATATAAATATTTCCTATTTGGGAACTTGAATGAGAAATTAATTACCATGATGTACAATTATAAAATACAATGGCGTAGTAAATTGAAAATAATGATAAAAAATAGTAATCGGCTGGGCCGATATACATGTATAATAAAAAAAAATTTAATAATATAAAATTTAGAATTTAATGTACTAACAAAGTATATAACAACAATCTTAAATTAAAAGTACAAAAACTGTAGAATTCTTCAATTTTAAAAACTCACTATAAAATAACATTATCTTTGATTTCACCAGATGATCTTTTCGAACAATTTTATATTTCATCATCATATCTGGCTCGACAGCCCGCTGTGGGCCTTGGCCTTCTTTAAAAGATCCAGCCAGGCTGTTCTCCTCTTTGGCTGTGGACCTTCAGTTTTTTTTTTTTAATAACATTAAAATCAGAGTCAAAACAGTCGACCCATCTCTTTTTCGGTCTTCCCCTTGCTCGTTTTCTGTCCAAAAGGGATTGCATTGAAAACTTCCATTCAAGCAGCTCTATCACTTTCCATTCTCATGAGATGACCGGCCCATCTCATTCTGTTCAGTTTAATAAATTTTAGAATGTCAATATCTCTAAAAAAAGTTTGTAGAGTCTTCGAAATTGTATCTTCTTCGCCAATTTCCATTGTCATTGATACCACCAAAAATAGTTTGTAGCAGCACTTTTAATTTTACATTTAGTTATATAACTATTAGCCCGTGAAGGAAATTCTTAAATAAAGCAATAAGAATAGTTCGTGAAAGAAACGTAAAAAATAAAATAAAATAAACCAATAAAAACCCAATGTCAAAGAACGAAAAAATATATCAAGGATAGAATAACTCCGCTCTGGGAAAACAATACCCTTAATTTTCTGGGTAATAATACAGTTTTTTACTAAAATTTTACATGAGTTGTATATTCAATTTTGGCGTGAATTCAATAGGAATTAGCAAAAAGAATTGCGATCATAAATAAATGAATTGTAATTTGAAATATATATATATATATACACATTAAACTTGTAATAGTATTCAATTGCTTCTTAAATGTGCCTATTATAGGATGATACTTTCTTATTTTATGTTCTTATGCAAGCTTTTTATTCTGAAAAAACAATGAATTAATTTAACAAAAAAATTTCTGAAAATAAATGAATGACAAGGTGTTATATTTATAGAATTTGGAAGAAATATTTTATTACTTTCAGAAACGTCATTACCGAAAAATTATTCAAAATAATAACGCAAAAAAAATATAGCATGATTATTAATAATATATCCATTGTAAAAAAAAAAAATATATGCATAACATAAGTTAACATAACATTTAGGTTTCAAATTTCTTGAAGTAAATATCCTTTTCATATCCAAATTTTGAATTAAAGGAATAAAAGTTAAAACTAAGTGGTATACTGAGTATGAAATCTTTAGCATTAATTTATTCATAGTATTATAAGATATTTTTAAGAAAATTAATTTCCATTTTCAAAAATCTCTTTATTAAATTGATTAGAATTTTTATATTTACATACAAAACTTTCCTGATTTAATTTATATGAGCTTTCAATAACAAAACAGCTTATATATTCAACAAATGATTATCGTTTTGTTTTTTAATGGTGAAGCCTCATTTAAAATTAAATTCTTAATACTAGAAAAGGAAAATAATGAAAAGTGAAAAGACTCATGCAGTCTACTAATAGTGCATAAATGAAAGGAATATTTTACAAAGGATTTCTTAGTATTTGGTGTATTGCTTAGTGACATAGTTTTGTAAATAAAATTTTCACACTCCTTACTAATATTTTTCGAGTCAACTAATAATCAAAAAATTTTAATAAGATACATTTTTTTAAAATATTTTCTTGGATTTTTATGCCGATAGTATTTGTTTACTAAATTATGTACAAATTTTAATGAATTTGGATTTTCGAAAAATTACTACTAAGAAATATGTGATATATCAAAATGAAAGATATATACCAGTGTTTCTACAAAATGAATTTTTAATATTTAATTATGATCATTGTTTAATAGTTGAAATACTTGGGTAGATATTTCTGCATGGGGCTTATATATTTAATACTTAATCATTATTATTTTTTTTCACAGTCTAGTTATTTAAAACTAATTTTCATTTTGATATCGTCTAAAAGCATAAGCCGAATAATTTTTTCAGGAGTGAGAATCAAATATAATTATTTTAATTTTGTTATGCAATTTAATAATAATTTTTAGGTGCCTAATGCATAACTGCTTTCGTAGTAGCTTGAGACTATAACCATTATTAATAATAATTTATTATTGATAACCACACATAGATTTGAAATCTAATAAATGCGAAATTAGTTTCTAACACATCAGCACATATGATGGGCAGTACTGTAAACTGATCTGTTGAGTTTTACAGACGTCTTTTCAACAACTACATATTAGAAGTTTCAGATTAGGAAATGAAGTTGTAGCTAGCTATAGATACCCTTTTGCATTGTAGCTACCGCAACATAGCGCTTCTCTGAAATGCAACTCCAAAACAGTAGTGGATTGAAATTAAATGAAACTTGAACTTTAGGTCGCTAACCCAATTTGAATTTATTTGTAAATCATCCGCACGAGCTCCAGAATTTTCCTTTAAGTATGCACACAGATAAAAATCTTAACACCCGCCCCAAAACAATAATAAATTAACCACAATATTTAAGAATAATTTCTAATAAACGATTATTAATATTATTTAGATTAATAAATTTGCAATAAAAATTTTCTATTATCCAAAATCTGTATTGATCCTTTCACCTATAGTTCTCTTTGTATTTTTCCCCCAAATACATTTTTTTTCTCTCATTTTTCCTAATTCTAATTATTTTTCTAATTTTTTTTTTTTCTCGTTTCCAGTTTAAAATTTTATTTAGAGGTGTTTAAATTTTCGTAACAATTAAAAAAATAAATTTTTAGTTTCAAGACACTTACTAACTCTACGCTAATTGAAAATTTTGAATATTTTAAGTAGATTAATGTAAATTTTGAATTTTAATTAGATCCAATTTAGAATTATCCAAATTGCTAGATAATAACTTAATGCAACACATTGATTTTTCAAACAATTAATAAATAAATTGCATTATTCTTTTTCTAATGATAAAATGACCCGAAAAATTAATAAGTTAGATATAACAGATTTACAATTTGAAATTCAAAAATATTGAACTAAATGATTTAATGATATATTTTTTTATCAAAGGTTGTGCCCTTTAGTTTTATCTCAGAGACATGATGTGTAAATGTAAGTAGTTATTATACATAAAATTATCCTTTATCTAGTACAGTTCCAAACTACGGCTCGCCACTGTCATCAATCCGGCCTGCGGCAATGAATAGCTTATTGTTACTGTAATAAGTTGGATAAAATACAGAATAATAATAATACCTCGGTTTTATTGACTTGCTAGGGTAAAGTTTCAATGACAAGCATAATACGCACAAATTTAACTAAGCATAACAACTAACAATAATTGAAATGAATTCCACTAACATTATAAACTAGTGAACATCCCGCTGTTACCCCTCCGTAGTTATGTTGGGGTAAAGAGTATCGCATGTATGTATGTCGATGTTTGGAATGTATATATCCCAAATCAAACATATGATTTTTATCCTGAAAACTCAGAACGGAAAAGAAACGCGAATGAAAACCGCGGGCGTATCCACTTGCAAAAAGAATATTAATGAGATTTATGTGGATTGTGGATTTTTCACTGATAA